>CCAG010023102.1:0-20664 GCA_001077435.1 Glossina morsitans morsitans
AATTTATTGTCCTAAAATAGACTTGATGGCATACTAAGTTTATAGCAAACATAAACTTCTTATGTCTTTTAGTCAATTGGTTGCTCACAACATACTACGGAGTAACTAAAAGAATTTTGCTTTATTTCAAGCCATAAAACATATTCTCTGTCCAGACAGTGTGCGGCGCAAATAAACAGCGCGAAGTAATAAAAGCCTACTTTTGAAAGTCTCAGTGGATTTACAATTAGAAGTATTCACTTACCGTCACTTGATACCATCCGAACGTACTGGGCATTAGTTTGCGGGTTTGTCCAAACTTTCCTTTTGGTATGGGAGAACCTTTACGTCGTGGTCCTCTTGTGCGTTCATCAAACTGTGTAGCACGAGAAACATGTATCCAAAGTAAGCGTTCCTCTTGTTGACTTCTTAATATTCACTCAACTTACCGTTGATGTCGTAGCTAAACCATCCATATCTTCATCATCTTCCAAACGCGTACGTACTGCCAGTTCAGCTAAACGACTTTTAATGCCACATTTCGATTGCAATTGTGAGGGTTTAAAGCTAACCCTACGCGTTGAATTGCGTTCTTTTTTACGCATCATCTCATCGCGGTTGTCGTGGTCTGAAATATGGGAAAATTATCGCATTTAATGGTAAAAAGGATATTAACTTTTTTCATAACAATTTCACAACTACGCACCATTTTGGTAATCGTTAAGTGAAGAAAATCGTGAGCCACCACTGCCACTATTATAACTTGGCCGCTGCAAACCTTTAGGTTTTGGCATTTTACAAATATTTTCCTTTTTTAAATAAATTATCGAAAACTTTACAATAGCTCAATATTGTAATGATTACTTCTGCTGAAAATACGCGCAAATCCAAAATTTTTTCACTGTGACAGCCGAAGACGTCTTCGTTTTTTATTTCTTTACAATGAACAATTTTGTTACTGCGTTGGCGAAAAAGAGACAAATCTTAGAATTACAAACACAGGGTAACCCGAAAACCGAAGAATTTTTAAAATTATTGTTCCCATTTACATACTCTACACAGTAAACCTAAGATATATAAAATAATACATTTTCAATTATTTGATCCCCACAATATGTGCAAAGCTCTCCGTGGCTCAGTAAAAGTTCATACATTCCAATACAACAATGTGTATATCTTATGGGTTTGTGTGGATTTAGTTATTTCATTGTAAGAACAAGTGTTGTTGACGTCTTCATTTTTTGATAATTTATTAAATACTTTTAATAATTCATAGCATCTTTGCAAAGTGTTTATTTATCAATGCAATTAGAAATTTAAAACAATTCTCATATCACTTGAAAAGTATTGAACAATGCAAAAGCAGATGTTATTGAAAAGAGTAGAGAAAAGAGATAGATAAATGGTTGTTTTAGTATGAAAATAACAAATCGGGGACAAAAGAATTTCAACGGCATGCATGCAACAAACAAACACATATGTTAGAAAAAATAGCAATCTTTAGTTGTGTTGTAATATTCGATTTGTTCCATTCCATTGTTGCATTAAAAATATTAATTTCTATATTATGAAATTGAAGCTATGTAGATTTTTTCTAGACGTCAATGAAAATTCTAAATAAATTTGGATTTTATAGAAGATTGAAAAGCATGTTTAAAGGGCATTCCATTAAAAGTGGAAAAATTGTTTTGAAAATCATTTAGCAGCAGTAATCAGCAATGAAATTTCTAGTTCTCTAGAAGCAACATCATTGTCATTTCAAAATTATGACCATATGTACTTTTTTGTTGCAAAAGTAAACTGATAACAGTTAGCTTTCAGTTGGTAGTCTTTCGGATGTGCCAAACAGCTGAATACGAAAGCGAAAGCTAATTTTTGCCCTCCAGAGAATTAGAAACATTTCTTAATTTTATATTGTTAAGTTGACATGTTTATTTATCTGGTTTACAAAACGTATTAAAAATGAAGAATTGTTATATACGTAATACCTATTAATGTCAATGTAAATTACTATATAGGAGATCTTTTTTTTTTTTTTTTGGTTTGTTGGGTGGGGATGGACCAAGCCAGTAGATTTGCAGCTTATATGTCCAGATATTCAAATATCGTGAATTTAGTTAGACGGATGTAAAACAAAGTGTCTTCATATATAATTTTTTAAAGATTCTGAAAAACCATTCACAATGTGTTTTGCAATAACAGCTGTTGAATGTCAATACTTACTGTCACGGCAACAAGAAGTAGTAATTGACAGTGTGCAAGTTTTGGACGTATAAAAATAAAGTGTGCTAGTTTTGGATGTGTAAAAATAAAGTGTGCCATTTTTTAACGTATAAAAATAAATGTTCGAGATTTCCAACTCGCTTTAAATAATATCTATCAAACACATATGTTGTACTTTTACTACAGAGTGCTGCTTTGCATAAGTATTTATACAGCTGCGTACAATTAGTACGAACGAAATTTTAAGTTAAAAATAAGACTAACTCGGGCCCAGTCCTTTCTTTTGAATGCGAAAACAGTATATTTCAGTTACTAATTGAGACATGAAAAAGCGAGCTGTGATCAAAAAGGTAATATGTATTTCCAAGTGCTTTAAACAAGTAGTCTTTGCTGGTTGGTCAAGAAATATTTTTTCACTTTTACATGTTTATGTGAATAAAATAGTGTTTCTTTAACCTTTTTGTAGTTTAACCTTGTGTGTGTTTGGACCCCGACCTTTATTCTCTCTATTCTCTATTGCGTGTTGCATAAAATGCTATTTTGGAGGCTTTTAAACACGTTAACCGTAATTTAAATATTTTAAGCAACGGGAGTATTATGTTAAATTTAAATATATTAGAAAGCAATGGTAGAATTTGAAATGCAGGTAACTTTTAAATGTTTATTTAGTTCTTATAATCAATTAATGTTTAAGTCTTGCTAATTGCATGTTTGTATCCACCAACAGGAATTGAAAGAAAATTTCGTTTTGTTTGTATTACACCAACCACACGCTTTGCAAACCCCTAAAGGCTTATTTGACCATTTCGGCTGTCGTTGCAACTTTTAAAAGCGTATATGAGCTTTGAGAGCGATCTTTTACTTCGTAGCTTGCAAAATCCTCTCGGGCAACAAAATTTGCCCTTATCTAGCTGCTGTTAATACAAACCAAACGATTTTCCTTGAAATTTGCCTTGGGAGTTGGTTACTCAAAATTCTCATCAAAACGATACAGTATTCTTATCTATATTTTCATGAAACTTTCAGAAAAAATCTATTACCTCCAAGCAATCCATAGACAATGATATACCTCAAGATAAATATATTTACGCGGGAAGAATGCGTGTGCTTATCGAGGGCTATAATGCAGTCGTACAGCTGTTATATCCTAGATATCCGTGGTATATTTTTCCCGGTTTTTTAACATATGCTATCTATCAACGTTACATGAAATATTTTAAGGACAAACGTTGTTTGGTTCCCATACCAAATACTCTATATGAAATGTTAACGAGCAAAGAATTTATTAAATCCGAACATGTTGTATTTGCTGCAGCAGACATCTATGACGAATATTGCGTTTCACCTGAGGTTAATTTTGTTAATCTAAAAGTAACTTACGGTAAAGATGATCTTCAAGCTGCTACCAAATCGTATGAAAATGGAGGAAGCGAAAGCATAGTAAAGCAAATGTTTGATAAAAGCCACGACAACACTATAGTCACACAAATAATGCCTGCCAAAATATGTCATAAAAAATGCTTATACGTAAAGGTAGTATCTCGTTATTTCTCCTATTCTTTTACTGTTCTTTTCGTTGATGTCACGACAGGAAAATTTTTTTGCTAATCTAATGGACCGTCACAATGTAAGGACAATTAGAAAGTTTTGGGTCAAATTGGAGCATTTTAATGAAAATCAGAATGTGCCTATCATAGCTACAAAAACTCATATATATTTATTGATAAATCCCTATGAGCTGCCACAGGAAGTTTGCGATTTAATACTTAATAATTATTTTTGCACACCGCGTATTTTACATCGAGGCCACACGTATCGCATACAAATCAACGCCGAGTTGGTGGGCACTGCGCAATATTCGCATTATTACACGATTTTTGCTTATTTGCATCAGTTGTATTTTCGCTGCGTTCATTTGGAAGGCAAAGGGAGTGATTTCGAAATGCAAGCAGTGGCGGTAAAAGGTTTCACGAATTTGGTGCAGATAAAGCATACTCATCAATTCTTACCGCGTCAGCAATTGGACGAAATTTTTCAACTAAGAAATTTTCCTTTGGGTCTGGAGCAGCCATATTCCACGTTGCGCTCTTCTATAGACGCGTTTTTACCTAACAAAACTACTTGCTTGTCTTCTAAACATATCTACCCTGTTTTCATGTTGCAAGCTGAACGTGGATCAGGCAAAACTAAATTAATCAAAGGAATCGCCGCCGACTTAGGTATGCAACTTTATGGTGTAGATTGCACGGAGATTGTATCACAAATTCCTGCTCATACAGAAGTGAAATTAAAAACAGTTTTTGCCAAAAGCCTAATTTGTGAGCCATTGATAATATATTTTCACAATTTCGAGGTTTGTGGGATGATAATATTTATATTATATTGGATACCTTTGAAATTCTCTTAACACAGATTTTCGGTATTGATAACGAAGGTAATGAAGATTTGCGCTTATTGGCCGCGTTTCAAATTCAAGTGCAAGAGTTATTTTCTCGCGATCGTAAGCATCCAGTCATAGTGGTGGCTTTGACTAGCGAGAAGCATTTGAAACCTATGATTCAACGTCTCTTCTTGGAGATTATACGAATTGAGAACCCATCTAAAGAAGAACGCTATGATATTTTACGTTGGATGCATATTAAAGAAATGCACAAGCAACTGATTTATAACCGAAAACGACCATCAGACGTGCCTCTATATCCGCTGGAGTTGCACGAGATTTATTTGCCTAAATTCTGTCCGGGATGGCCATTGATTAAATCAGTGCTTTGGGAGGTAGCCGATAAGACACAAGGCTTTATTTTAGGAGACTTAGAGCAATTATATGAAAGCGCTATACGCGAATCAAAATATGGAAAACATAAAAACTTCTCTACTTTGAGTTATGAACATTTTGCTCATCATTTGAATGCAATGCAATCCGCGTTCGCCGATAGCTTGGGCGCACCCAAAGTACCAAAAGTGTTTTGGTCGGATATTGGTGGTTTATCGAAGTTAAAAGATGAAATTCAAAATAGCATTGGATTGCCGCTTAAACATTTACACCTAATAAGTAAAAATTTGCGCCGTTCTGGTGTGTTATTGTATGGCCCACCCGGCACAGGGAAAACTTTAGTAGCCAAGGCTGTTGCTACCGAATGTAATATCACTTTTCTAGCAGTTCAAGGACCTGAACTGCTTAATATGTATGTTGGCCAAAGTGAGCATAATGTTAGGGATGTCTTCTCGCGCGCTCGTTCCGTAGCTCCTTGTGTTTTATTTTTGGACGAATTGGACTCATTGGCTCCAAATCGTGGTGTGGCAGGTGATTCAGGCGGCGTTATGGACAGAGTAGTATCCCAATTATTAGCCGAAATGGACAATTTAGGTGACTCCAGCAAACCAATTTTTGTGTTATCAGCAACCAATCGTCCCGATTTGATAGATTCGGCTTTGCTACGTCCTGGACGCTTCGACAAACTGTTTTATGTAGGTCCTTGCTCCACAAGTGAAGATAAGGCTGCTGTTTTGGAGGCTCAGACAAAACGATTCAAATTAGCAGCCAATTGTAATATGAAAGACATTGCAGAACAGCTAAAAGGTGATATGTCTGGAGCTGACTTATACTCCATTTGTTCGAACGCTTGGTTATCAGCAGTACGGCGAACAATAGAAAAACACTCACAGGGTAGCTATATTGTCATAAATTCTGTGTCCACATTTTACTAAAAATAAACGTAATTATTTAAATTTATAGGTAAACTTAAGGACGAAGATTTGGTCGCACAAAATATTGTAGTTGAAGTAGATGACTTCATCAGATCGTTTGTCAAGTTTATTCCGTCGATAAGCAAACAAGACCTGGAATATTTTAACAAATTAAAAGCACAATACAATATTTAGCAATTCGAAAGACATAATAAAGATATAATAAAGGGTTTGGTTCATAACAAAATTAACTCCTTAAATGAAAATGTGAATACAATGAACACGAAATATTTTAATTTCAATAGTTGCTTAGCCATATTTCATGACTTCAATGCATATTTTTGCAGCCAAACCTCTATAGAGTAGATTACCATTTTGAGGTTTAAAAATAATTAAAATTAAGTTAATTAATAAATACTTCTGAGGATTTTTAAGGTTAGCTTAAGATGTGTTTTCGAAATGGATTTACGCACAGAACAAGCTTCTTTGTACAGAAGTTCTGTGGTAACGTATTGACAAAAAAATTCAGATTTTAGTTAGTGTAATAAGGTGCAAAGTATTTAAATTTATCGTTTGTGTTATAATAATCCTTACATCAAGGGTGTGACTCGCTAGCAGTGAATTCAACTTCGAGCCTGCCGTAGATGGGCCCGTTGAAATAGTTGCTTCCAATTCGAAGATTACAAAAACTTTCTCAACTTAATTAGTCGACTAAGACGCAAGACGCAAAAATGTGCCAAAATGGGAATGCCACCTAATAGAAAAATGCATCAAATCATAAATGTTTTTATTACGTTATTATTGAATTATTATTTTTACTCATTTGATTTTGTGGCTTTAGCTGGGAGGAAGAGCAACCGCTTCCTATGCAGTTGGTGCCTTTATAAAGTTACCGGCTTTTGTAATAATACATGTGCTTTATTTTCCGGAAACGGATCATCTGTTTACGAAACTTAATCCTTAGCTTCATAGTATCTATTGCGATTGCTAGGAAATGATGAATTTTTTCGCCAAACCAACTATGCCAAAAAGCAAGTAAAATGAACGTTGGTTCCTGTCTTACAGCGAATTTTAAAAGTTTGCTGGTTAATGAGCGAAAACATTGATATTTTCTTCTTTTGTTTTCAAAGGTGACTACAGTGCTTTAGTTTATATAAACGTACTTATAATCTGGTTATGTTTATTTATGCAATCGTCCTTCTTTTAATTGGTCATCTTAGCAACTTTTTGAATAATACATTTTTAATAATGAAATACCCATTTCGTCTACGCACTGCCACAAAACATATGACTATTAAGTTTAATTCCTGAGTGGACATTAAAATTTCTGCTAAACAGCTGATTCGTGGATCGTAAAAATAGCTTTGAAGTGTACAATATTTTAAATTATCGAAAAAATGCAATTACGGGTTAATCTAGTATTCGTTAAAAGCGAAAGAATCACTTGAGAAGCTAAAATTTATAGCTTATTATTTAAAAATGGATAAAGCGAATCCTAGTTGTTTTTTGTTTTACATGCTTACCTTATTTGTGGGCGGTTCTTTATTGTTCTTCTTAGGCTTTTTTCCAGCTAGCCAAAGCCAACTGGTTGAAATTTATGGAAATGGCAGTGTAACTACTAAACCTACAGAATTGGATGGCGTGAAGTAAGCCGGGGACATTATAACTTCAAGTTTTATGGTGTAAACTTTTCCGTTTTATTTCTTATTTTAGTCTTAAAGTGCCCGCTGGCGGCCCCAAACAAGTGATCTTGCTCGTTATCGATGCTTTGCGCTTTGATTTTGCTACAGCTTCGAAAATGCCTTATGCTTATGATCATTCTTGTAAATTCCTGTCCCTTAAAGTTGATATACCTACGGTAGCTTAACGATTCCTTTTTATTTCTTATTTATTATGTGCTCAGAACGGTGGTATTTTGATAACAATGTTGTTTCCGGTTGCAGTGAATTGAAAGGAAAAAAACTTTTCCTTCGTTCGTTTAAAAGAACAAATAAGAGAGATAAAACAGATATTGTCAGTCCATGCGAGTAGTAAGTCGCCTACTGCTATCTCTTATATAGGAAACCAAATCCCGTTCAAAGGCTGGGAGGTAGCAATTGTATAACATTAGTTAGTTAGTGGGCGCAAGTACTTTATTGACAAAAACAAAAAGCTTATTGCCCTGGCATTAGCATTGACTTGCTAGAAACTGGGTAACATATCTTTCCATTTGCTACGCAACACTATATAGTAAGTTGGTCAATAAATAGATTCTTTCAAAACATGGTGACAACACCACAAAGGGGTTAAACTATTTCACCGTTCTCGCTCAACAGTGTATATGAAAAAACCGTTCGCGCTCAACAATGTATTACTTCACAATTGATACATTTTACTAAAACGAACCACATCTCCATCTTAAGTAAGTATTATGAGGAGTCAAACTCATCCCGCGTTTTATTTATTTGTCGTAGGTCACTATGCCCCGTTTGAAATCAATTGTCACTGGAGCTGTATCAAATTTCATAGACATCGTATTAAATTTAGGCCACACAACGGCTTTAAAAGATTCACTGTTGCATCGTTTAAGGGCGAAAGAAAAGACGGCAGTATTTGCAGGCGATCGCACTTGGATAGAATTATTTCCGCGAGAATTTTCTCGCTATTATGAAAATATAGATTCATTTTTTGTTTACGATTTTTTTCTGGTAAATGTAAAAAATACTTCACCGTTGAAATGGAAAATAATTCATACTCTTCTTTTTAGGGCGATTCCAATATAACTGATACTCTAAAGCAGGAAATACAACGAAACGATTGGAATTTTCTAATTCTACATTATCTAGGCTTAGATCACATCGGACATGTCGAAGGCTCAGAGAGTGAAACAATTTTTAAAAAATTGCTTGAAATGGACAGTGTTATAGAATATATAACGAAAAATCCAAAATTTGAAAATCAACTGCTATTGGTTACTGCCGATCATGGCATGCGTAATGGCGGGGGTCATGGTGGCAATGAAGAGGAAGAAGTAAATGTACCCATAATGTTATTTCAAGCGAAATGCTTAACCAAGAGCAAACGGTATCTGTCTAAATTAATAATTTTTGGACATTTTCCTATTCCATTTATTTATTCTTTCTTAGCCCACCTTTGAGTCAACGCAATCAAATCGATTTGGCTCCAACCTTGGCGATTATTTTAGATATCGATATACCCGAAACTTCATTGAGTTGTTTAATACCCGAATTTTTTGACTCGTACACTCAAGAGGCGCAACTCTATCATTTGCTCTATAATGCACAGCATTTAATGAATAAACTAACGAGAAAACTCTCCATAAATTATATACAGCAGCGAGGTAGGACTAATAAAAAACTCATGGCAATTTAATTACCGCAATGCAAATGTTTATAGCTTATTATCAGTGGTGGCAGGAGGCGAGAAATTCTCACAAGCATTTTCTTTTAAGCAATGTTTCTAGTTTGGTAACTTTTGAAAAAGCCAAACAAAATTATATGAGATTCTCAAAAGAAGTATCACGGCAACTAACCCAAACCTTGGTGGAATTTGAATACGATTTTATAGTTATAGCATTAACTCTCACGACATTGGTAAGTTTTCAACGCTTAATGATCTAAAATTCACATAACCACGAAATGTTAAGAATGATAAGAAATGCGTACCATAGACTCCACCAAGAAAACACTTGCAATGTATTTAGACGTTTTGGGGCAAGATTTAGTTTTAATAATCAAAACTTGATAACTTGAGTTCTGCAACCAATTCCAAAAATCAAGAGAAATTTTATTCGATTTGTTAACCAACTTCTTATATATAAATCTAACCCAATCTGTCAAAAGTCTACAATGCTTACAAATACACATCAAAGACTAAACGGAGTCGTTCATTTTTTCTTCTTTCACAAACGCGCCCGTTCATGTTCGGAAATACGCTAAGTCGTAGTAACGGCTTGCTGACAATTATCAGTGAGATCAGCATAGAACATTTTTTATGATTTGATTTGTGTATGAGATCCTGCCAAGACATAAAAAAAAATCGCTTCAAATATTTACATTAAACGAATGTATTTTAGATCTATGTTGTCGTCAAATATATTACAGATATCGTATATGTACATTACTACAAAAAGGCGGGGAAAATTTGGCTTGTGTGCCCAAATTTTCAATATCCAAATATGTCTTTAAATACTCAATGAATGTGCTTTGCTTTATTTTATTATTCCTTTCTTTTTCTAATTATTCTTTTTTTTACAGAGCGCTTTAACCCTCTTGCTGAATGTGTTATTTGAAAATCCTCTTCTGTGCGTTATGTCGAAGGGATTTTCTTTAACAGTTTTTCTGAGATGCTGTTTCATGGCTACTATAATCAATTATTTATGTCATTACTTCAATTACATTAGCTCGCGCAGCTTGATAATTGGTATTTTGCTTACGCTGCCTATCGTCTTTAGCTTGTATTTGATTTGGGATCTCTTTCAATTAATCTTACAAATAATTTTACCTTTAAGTGCAAAATTCAAGGCACATTTCAAGTTATCGATACCAAGTGTGCTAACGACTATATTTTTTATACAAATCGCAACGCGCGGATCTTCTTCCTTGATCGAAGAAGAGCATTGGACTTGGTATTATCTAACACCTACGCTTTTAATATTTTTAACTGCCCAAAATTTTCATAATAATATTAAACATTTTTGGCGCAATCAAAAGTTGCGCGAAAATATGTTACTATTGCGGCAGACTTTCGAAATGCGCAATGCCATCTTCCTATTGCTCATCATCGTTTTCTGTCGTAATCTGAATGCAAACGATGCTCGTGGATACTATACGATGGATTTGGCGACTATTTTCAGACGTAAAGGAAATCTATTTTATTTGGATTTAATTCTATTAACAGGTACAGTGGAAAAGTTTACCTAATATGTCTAAAAATTGAAAAATGTATGTCTTCATATTCAGGCTTGAGCTTGTTATGGTGGCTGTTGCGGAAATACAATTCCCCACTTCAAATGTTTACGTGCTTGGTGACATTGCTTAGCGTTTTCGGTTATCGTCAGTCTCCGAAATATCCCGGAATTCCTTTAGTAATCTTCTGGTGTGGTGTTCTGACAACAGCTTGCATACACTACTCAGACATCTGTTGTAAACGTGCACGTAATCATTCGTTGGGTGCGACTTTTAATTTACTCGCACTTCTGAAAACCAATCTTACATGCTGCTTATTGGTATCGGCTTTGCTGCATGACCCCCATAACGTTATTCTTCTGCCAGCCTTAATATTTATGCTGGAGACAAGCTATCAACTCTGTGATAATTTATATTTAAAAGACAAACGTCTTTACAATCGAAGTTATATTTTGATTTTAAAGACAGTCTTGACCATATTTATAGCGAACACATTTTACTTTTTTCAGGTAATAGAAAAACTGAACGATTGTACCTTTAGTTTTAAAAATTTTAAAAATAATGCAAATTTTCCTTTTTTACTTATCAGGGCAATACCAACAAGTTGTCTACGATAAATATAAATCCTGGTTATATAGGTTTAAAATCCTACAATGCTTTGCTTGTAGGCTCTTTGATTACTTTAAATATGTATTGCGCTCAAATAAACGCGTATTTGTATTTAGTATGGCACATGTTTAATACGCAAGTGCAGACATTGCCAATTCGTCAAGAAAAGGAGCAAATAACTAACATGCAGTTATTTGAAAGCACCGAGGAAGACTTGTATCTAGTGCTGAACTTATACACTACGACCACTGTCGTACCAGTTGCTGTATATTGGTGGCTACTAATAGCATTCCGTTATCATCTATTTATATATTCGGTGTATGCCCCTAAGGCCATATATGAATGTTTTCAAATCTTAGTATTTTATTTAAATTTTATTATGACAACTTTGTACTTTAAATTATTTAAATAAAAGATTTATAAAACTGTAGTAATTTATTGCGTTGCCTCCGGTGTTACCCTTAAAGCGTAGTGTATATCGTCCATGCTTACGTTTAGTAAAATTTTTTGGAATATATCATTACGTGTATGCTCACAAATAATCAATCGCTCCGCACCCAATTTAGAACACAAGCGTAACATTTGTCCTAAGAGGATTTCACTCTTAACATTACATCTATACATTAAGATTCTTTAACAAACCTGTGCTTGGTATCAAGATTCCTCCCATAAAATTGGCAATGCTTTCAAATTGTGTATAAACTCCCATGAAATAAGTTTCCTCTACGCCGGTGCGTGTAACTTCAGCAGCTATGGCTTGCAAGAGAATTTGTTCCAGACGAGAACACTTCTTAATGGCTTGCACTTTAGCGCTGGATATCATTTCCGATAGGGCTTGTTGGACATGCAATATATTAACACATATTTCCTTATTTTTTGACGAATCTGCTATTTCAGTGGCACGACGGCAGATATCTAAAGCACGTCGGGCGTCTCCTGAGACGGCAGCTACTTTTCTATGTAAAAAAAAAAAACAACAAAATAAAAATGGTTTAATATATACTTCTATTACTTTTTTAAGTGCAAGAGTCTTTTGATAACTATTATATGTGGAGATAAGATTAAAACTAAAATTGAATTTGAGACATAAAGAGCAATACAAAAAAGAAGTAGCCCACTAGGTGAGAATCGCGACTACCAAGCCAATGTCCGCGAATTCAAATGTGTGTGGTAGATTTCACCATGGTCGTAGTTACAGTGAATGCTCAATCGGTATGGGCATAACTTACCGATTACCCACTAGCCTGCGGCCACGACCACTCTATTTCTACATCTTTTCTCACTACTTTTTTATCGTTACTGTATTGCGCGAATAGAGGACGTCTCCATTCACCCCACACCAAAAAACAAAAAAAGTTTTTCTTTGATCTCACCTCGCTACCAGTTGTATGGCTTCGCCCTTGAACGCCTCTGACCCACCTAATCGCCCCGTAACAATTTCTTGTAATTGCTTGTGGCTGTAGGGTTGAAAAGTGAGCCGCGTCAAACCCAATCTAGAAGTTACTTTACCCATTAGAACGCGTTCAGGTAAATCCATGGTATTGGCTATTGTTACCACAACTAAACATGCAGCTGTTTTTGTTGGCCAGTCCAACAGATTGTAAACTACATCCTGACGTCGGTTACATAATATGTCCAGTTCATCTACAATCAAAACTGTCGTAATCCTACGTGGTGCAGCTGTCATAAAACGTTTCTCTAATAAAGCGTGAGCATGTTCCCAAGCTACTGTTTTGCCAGTCAACTGGCGATAGATGTGAACGTAAGCCTGACGAGGTTCCGTTAAACGCATACCATTAATCTCCAAATAATCAAAGGCAGGTAACATATCTTCCTGTACTTGTTTCTGCAAAGCTCTTATAACGCCAGTGACGGTGGCTGTTTTGCCTGTACCCGGTACTCCAGAGATATACATACAACCACCGCATTGATCGTGAATTTTACCTTCTAAGAATGTATAGATATTTTCAAATTCTTTTTCACGACAAGGCAAACTCAGTGGTACGACAGAGACATGTAAACGTTCTCGAGCCAGTTGTAAATCATTTTTCGATAATTTACTGTGCTCAACACTTTCACGTTCTTTAAATGATGGCGTTAATTCTCCAGATCTTATCATTTTCAATTTTTGAGTAGGTGTTTTGGGTGTTTTGGGAGGCTCGGAGTCTTTAACGTATTTTGTGTTCGAACGCTGCCTGCGCTTGGGCGTTTTCTCTTCTGCTTTCTTGGGAGTGACTTCCAACAGAATTTTTTCTATATCCTTCTCTCTACCGAAAGCCAGAGACTTTTTAGATTTAAGTTTTGGTGTGGAAAGGACATCATGTTTATCGAATATCACCTCTTCCACGATATTAGACATATGTATGTTGCGTTTTGGCGTGCCTTCAGTTAGAAGTAAGGACAATCATAATAGATAGTTAACAAAGTGTAGTTAATTGAAACATACCAACACGCTTAGTTGCCGATTTTAATATACTTTTACGTCTGTGAACTGGTGTCCGCGTAGCACTTTCTCTTAACTTTTTAGTAGGCGTCTCATGTAGATCGTTACGAGCTTCTTCAAAGTCAATAAACGCTTTTGTGTTATTTTCTAAGGCCAATGGGTCTTTTTCCGGAGAAATCAAACGATGTCTAAAAATCAATTTTATTAAATTATTATTTTAAAAAGTCGTTCCCTACTCTACCTTTCTGACACCCGTAGCTTTATTTTCATCTCACTTGGTGTTTTCTGCGTATCTGGTGTATCCTTGATTATGGAATAATTCAAGCAATCTGAGTCGCCTGTGCCGTTGGCCGCATGCTCTAAACTCGAATTAAGATTACGGCGCGCCTTTAAAGCTTTTATGGTTGGAGTAACTTTTATATTTTGTTCTGATAGAGGTGAGGCTTTTATTGTACTTGTGTTACGATTTATCGACAATCCGCTATTGGCTATATCCGCTATTGTTGCACATACCACCCTACGTCTTTCTACAATTTTAATAGGAGACACTTTCTGACTCTTAAAATAATTGCAGTCCGTCGGATGGACGATATCTGTTGACGCTGGATGCAGACGAGCGTTTTCTGATGTCATAGTAGAACGCCGTAGCTTCTTAGCGGAAGCACTTTTGGTATCAGTTTGTTTTCTTCTAGATGCACGTGTGCTGCGTCCTGATTCTATACTTTCAACATTTCCAAATTCTAAAGGCAGCAAATGATATCTACTCTTAATTTTAACAAACTTATAACGGCATACGAAAGTTGGGCAAGAGGTGTTCTTTGTGTTAGAACTTTCCAATAGGTCCGTAGCCAAGGAGTCGACTGTGCCATACAAAACGCTGCACTTACGAAATATGGTTTCCAGCGATATGTCCGGGTCATAAGGACGATGGTCTTCTATTAATTCTTTTTCAAAGTGTAAACATATTTCATCGTCGTCAAAACGTTTAGCAGGAATGGATTGCGGCCTCGAATACCATTGAACGATGGCACGATAAGGATCGCGATTAGATATTTCTCGCAACTCGTACATATGCATAATCTTTGCAACGTCACAACCTTCGACGGTATCTGGCTCGCGAGCGTCAGCTGAAATGAAAAAAACATGTCGTTTTTAACTTTTGCTGTTTCTTAACATATTTTTGTCAGGGTTTATAACATATTTTTGCGAGGCTTCCATTCATCATACCATTCGAGACTAATACATAGTCACCCACACTTAATGTCAGCGGTCCAACAATGCATTTGGCGTAAAAAAGCACATCTCTCTGCAGCAACTGCGGACAACTCTCGTTTGGATTGTACGGTCCAATCCATTTAACCAACTCACTCATACCACTTTTATGTGATTTTAAGACCATATTCTTTGTTGTTATATATTTTCTAGATTGGGTTAGCAAATTGATAATTTTTAAAAAAACTTAAGACTTTCTCGTTTTAGTCACGGCAGTGAAACAATTTTCTTTCCTGATCATTAACTTGGCGCCAAATCAGTTGTCATTTACTAAAAAAATCACTGAATAATAGGTGGCAAAGTTTTGCAAACGGCAACTCTCAACGAAAACAAAAACTGATTGATAAAACTTTAAATCGATATGGCAACACTTTTAAATATGTGTATATGCAAATGGCCACAACTGTTAAATAACAGCACCAACGTCTTGCATTCTATTAAATGGCAATAAGGGTGGATTCTGTTAAAAAGAATAGAGTTATTGTGCTACATGATAAAAAGCAAAAATAAGAAAAGTTGACATTCAGTAGCAATCAAAAGAATAAAAATTCGTGTGTATTCAGACGTTGAACGTAATTTTTATTGAATTATTAATAGATTTTTTTCTTTTTTAAACTTCGTAACACTTTATACAAATTCTTTAATTTTGAAGTATTTTGAAGGAGATTGAAAAAAATTATATAATTAGAAAGAATAGAAGTGACAATACTATTTGATAGAAGTTACAGACGAAAAACTTGGAAAAGCAAATAAAAAAATTTTCCAGAAGCCTTTAGAAGCAGTCGGAAAGTCTCCACGTTCTGTGTAGCAAATTCAACTCGCTCATTTAATTTTTCTCATTGTTACCGCATTCTGTACTGAAATTAATACAGGTGTCCATCGTTTAACACAGCTTCGATGCAATGCGGCATAAAATTTGCGATTATACACTGTCTCGATACAACACGATTTCTAAACATCGAATATGTATTTTTTTGGTTTGATTTTTGATTTTATTTCTATTTTATCCTTGATAAAAGGAATCAACAAGAAAAAGACACGTAACAATGTTATAATCGGACAAGGCTGCCATTATATATCCTATGCCACTTCGCTTAATGTAGTTGCTCCCTCGATTTGGTAATGATACACCGAAAATTACACATTATTTTCATGCAAAGGCATACTTTTCATGAAAGCTCGTACTGGCAATCCTATGCAGAAAAAGTTCGTATGGTCTCTTGAAAATTATAAATAAACAAAAATGAATCCTGAATGAATCTTTTGGAACAAAGTGAGCACTTGCTTGCTCTTAAAGGTAGTGGATGCAAAGTTAATATTACAAACGAAAACTTTAGCTGATTTCACTTTTCTAGTTATGCGCCTAAGTCGTCCTAATCATGGGAATGAGAATATCAGCTGTTTTTTGTTTTTGTTCATCAGCTTGACAGTAACCCGTATCAGTAACCCTTAACAGAAAAGTAAGTCATAAGTTTTGCGTTGCCACTTTTTTTTCTTATTTATTACAAGCAACTCCGCGATAAATAATGCGATATCTTCGTCCTCCGATAAAAAAAAATTGAGATTAAAATCGATTAAATGAATAAATGAAAAATTAATAATAAAAATGAGAAAAAACCCTTCAAAGCGACGAAATTTATCTTCTATCTTTTTTCTATCTTATGTAAAACTCGATTGTTGTTCTTTCCAGGGAACATGCGTTGTTATACGTGAATTTTGCAATTTATTTACAGATTTGTGAATGGATTTTATTTCTTTCTTTATAAGTTATATAGGAATGTAATGTATACAAATATGTGTATATGTTCGTATTTTTACTTTTTTCATTTGAACATTATTTTAAGTATCAATGAGAGAGAAGACGTAAAAGCTTTGTATACCGGAAAAACATTTGAGTACACATCTTTTTATATAACAAATGACGATTAGTCATTGAATTGTTATTAAGCAGTGGCAGTATAGGAGAGATCCTCGTTTGGTGGATATTTATGATGGCGTTGATTACGTATCACGTATGGATGTTTTTCGTTATTTTCATAGCTTGACAGATATTCCAGCTTCAATAATTTTTCGGGATATTTTTGTAGCAAATAAACCCAACAGGGTACCGTGCTATGTAAATCAAAAAACAAAAAAAACAAATCATTTTTGATTGCAAATCTTAGAAACAAGGTTTTGGAAATTTTTTTCTCACCCCTCTCCGACACCAATATTCATGTCGAGCATTTCACGCGTATATATATCCTGGCAATCTTCTAAATCATCTAAAACGTTTAACATTTTATCATCCACTTCGTAAATTTCACCAGTGACATAAAATCCTATGCCGGGTTTATTCAGCAGGAATGGTATGTTGTAACGGGTAGCTATGACCAGGGGCAGCTTCTCAGCCGTTGTGGCACGACACCAGTATTTTGCATAGCCATTGGCATTATTAGCCAAAATGGAATGACTTGGTTGGCCGTATTTTAAAGTTCCGCACACAAATAGCTTTTGAAGAACTGAAGATGCTTTCTGAAAGAGGTAAAGATGCGAAACAATTTACATGACTTTGCTTTTGTAGAACAACTTTTTATATGCTGTTATAATGAATTTTGGTTAAATTGCTGTTTTTAAAGTTTTTTTGTTTTCCTTAAATGCAACTGGTTTTTCTATACACGCAAGCAAGCCTTTCAGCTAAAAAAATGACCGGTTGTGTACGAAAAAAAATGTATATACATATATATGTGTAAACAATATAAACAATTCGGCAGAGATTGGTCGTAAGATGATTGATAGCTGTTCGCGTTTTTTTTCAATTTTTGCAAAAAATAACGGGTGGGACGTTTTTAGTGTTTTTATTAAAATCGAAAAATTTATTTTAAAAAATATATTTTTTTTGCCGATCAGTTCTTATTAAAAAAGGAGCAGGTGCCATCCATCGTTCCATCAGGCATCGTTTACAAAAATGACGTTTTACAGGTTATAACAGATTTCGCATATCGCTTGTAATGGACAGACGGACAAATAAGTCCAGCATATACCAAAAGGTGGATCCACCTCAGGTTCAGAACGCATAAACTTAGTACACCCTTGTACTGTAGGTTTTCTTACCCTACACCATTTCTCATGCAAGAATGTATTAAACTTATGGGTATGTATATAACAGGCAGAGGAATTTTGGAGAGACCCACCTTCCATTATACCATATACTTTCTGAATCAATGTACACTTGTCCGTCTGCCTGTCTGTCTTGCAGTGCTATGTTCATCGCACAGTTCGCAATTTTTCGGAGACTTTGATCGAATTTGGGATACTGATGTGTTTTGATCCGAGAATGAACGCTATTGAAAATGGTTTGGACCGGACGAGTTTTTCGACTACTTCATAAATAAAGCATTATTTTGAGAACTCATTATACGAATGACTGCAATAAGCAAAGCGATGTAGGGTGTCTAATAGTGCGGCCATGGCTTGCTAGAATTATCTTTATAGTAATAAATTATCAATTATCACAAAAAGAAAAATATAGCTATAAATTTGAACTTGATCTTGATGATCATGTGACTCTTTTTCATTTTTGTCAGGAATCCTACCGTCATGTGTTTTGCATGCTCACAGGCAGCAAGGAATTCCGTATCTTGAACAGGAAGGACCTAATCGACCCGAAACATGTGGCAGAGGCGCATTGAAGAACGGTGCATACCATGTTGCAGCAACAACCCCAATGTCACATATGATAATTTCTTCAAGAGCTATGAACTGAAGCAAAGTTTATTCATTACTTGCATTAGCAAATACATTTTTCTTATCTTTTGAAGGTTCTTTCCATTTTATATTATACGAAATCAAAAAATATATGGCTTGTGTATAATAATTTATGTTTATATATAGCTTGTTTGGATAAATAAATGAATTTTAACTATAAACAAAAACAATAACACTTTAATTATTGCCGTAATTCTCATAACAGACTGAGGGGCATGTTCTTAGCTCGATGGTACCGTAAAAAAATTAGATCTACTGGCAACCACTTGGATATATAGAAAATTTTTTATAACGTGGTCCTTATCCTGTCCTCTTTCAGCAATTATATCGCGCTGAGATTCGCGGAAAGGGAAGCGGAATAGAATTTCAACGCACATTAACTTTTTTCGGTTATTTAGAAAGGTGTTGACATATTAAATATGTGAAGTGTATTGCATATTAAATAGTGACAGAAGACGCTATCAAATGTTTTCGTTTCAATAATAAAAGAAATAGAAATGAATGCATGTTCATGCAAGGATGTGCTGGCATGCTTTTGACACTTAACACGTAACAAAACTAATACACGGTATATACGCCCATGCCGCTGTGAACACACTCGCGCGAATTAAGATTAAAGTAGCTTATATAACGAGCTTATCATCAAAATGGCGATACGAACTTCTATTTTGTGATTTATTATAACATGTCTATCTAAGATCATTCCTCGTATTTTTGTTTTTGAATAGAAAGAAGATCGTTTCGAGAGTTTTCCAGATATTTTGATGAAATTTAGTGCGCTCGGACGGGCGTTGTTGAAAATTAGGATTAGACCGTATTACAACCACTCTCCGCCCTTATTTCGAAGGAGTACTCACAATAGGAAATATGCAATTTCTAATATCTTTCGGTAGAAAATAATATTTTGGGATCTTAAATAAATATGGAAAGGTTGGATAATACGGAACCATTTTTGTGAAAGCCACTCCATGTAAAAGTTCTTACAAAGAATAAACTTTCGCATGGCAATTAAGACTATTTTTTAATATATTACTATAGAAGCTGGCCCCGAATAGCGGCTCGACAGCTATGGACATATTGTGGACTATTTTCCATGTAGCACATCCTTTCGCGAAAAAATTAACCATTACATGACAACAAAATATATAATTTTTGGTATATTGCAACAATAGGTGAAAAGTGGCATTAACTTCTTAACTTCTTTGTACATAAATCGTATTTTATCTACGGCTTGCAACTATATTAAGAACATCCAAGAAACGGCCCATCTTCATAGTTGCACAACTAACATCGTAAACACGTAATAATGTTCCATTCATATAAGAAACAAACAGTTCGTGAATCGTAAATAATTAATAGAAACCAATAAGAATACTATAGTCGGGCAAGAACGGCGTTAGATACCCTACACCGCTTCGCGTAGTACGATTTTCACTCGTTTTCGTAATAATATACCAAAAGTTACGCATTATTTCCATGTAAAAGCATACTTTTAATCAAAGCCCGCAGAAATTTTGAAAACTTTAATTTTTTTCCATATAACGACTTTTCAAAGCACAGCGTCATAGGTGCACTGGTCGAAAAATTTGGAACAATCCGAGCCATTTTCAGTAGTCTTTGTTCTTCGTGCAAAATACGTCAGCGTACGAAATTTCATCAAAATATCTCAATAATTGCGAGCTGTAGACTAAACACAAATTTATGCATACAGACTGCGGACGGACGGTCCGAGGTCAGAGGGACAGACAAGATTGCTGTAGAATAAAAGGTTGGCGGGGGGGGGGGGGGGGGGGGGGG
>CCAG010023103.1:0-30254 GCA_001077435.1 Glossina morsitans morsitans
TTGTTTGTAGGTGTGGGAGGGGGGAGGGGGGGGGGGGTGAGTGTTGCATACGTTCGCATAAAGTTAATATACCTTGCATCGCAAGTGGTGCATAAATTACAGTTGGTATCCATAAATATTTACAAACCATCGTGCAGGGACATTAAGCTTTTGTTGTTTTTGTTTTCGTCAAAATAATGAGTTCAGTGTAAATAAAAGTTGACTAATTAAAGAGGTTTTCAAACGAGTGCCGTCTGCTTATTTGCGTATGCTCTCAAAAACGATATTTAGTCCAAACTCTCAACAAAATTAAAAAAAAAAAACAACTCATGAGTTGAACACAATTCCTCTTCGTGAAAATACAAAAGCAACAAAACCGATCGCACGTAAGTATAAATCCCTTTGCACAACAACGACTAAGTAAATTTGATAGAAAAATGAAAATATTTACATATTTCTTCACTACTTAAGCCAACGATATCAAAATATGCAGAAAAGTGCTAGTGGCAAGAAGAGAGAGCATAAGAAAGAGAAAACTTGTTAGCGAGTATGAGAACAATATTTCATTGTATTGATAATCAAAATTTACCGGCTAAAATGAATAAAAAATATTTGTGAAGGGATTTTTTGATTGTTCACTCTTACCCTAAGGTTGCACATTATTTGTGTGTCTGCCAAATCAGAAATTAAGGAATTGAGGAATCAAATTATGGTTGAATTTTTTCTTTTTTTCCGTTCACTTATGCATACACAAGTTATACGTATAATATTTTTGGAAAGCACTTGCGAACTTCTGTCCGTCCAAACAATGAAACAAATGCGAACCTTTGGAGAGCACAAGTTGAACTAAATTTCACGAAATTGATGTACGTGAAAAGACAAGACAAGAGTTATACTTGAACAGGAAAAAAGCGTCTGTCAAGAGCTTTGCTTGATAAGATTTATAAGAGATTCGTAAATGCATGGAGCAGAGATTCGCTTAAATCACTTTTGCTAAAAAACTTGAAGCCTATGAAAACAATGAGAGTAAGTGTAATAAAAACAGTACTCTCTCTCTGTAGGAAAGCGTCTGTCAAGAGCTTTGCTTGATAAAATTTATAAGAGATTCGTAAATGCATGGAACAGAGATTCGCTTAAATCACTTTTGCCTCCAAATTCGCTTTTTAAAAAACTAGAAGCCTATGAAAACAATGAGAGTAAGTGTAATAAAAACCGAACTCTCTCTGGTGAATAATTTATTAAGCGAAGAGAGTATTTACGAAATCGCTTTAAAACAAAGAGTAAGAGTGAATGAAATTTTAAATCATGTGATTTAATAAAGTAAATGAAAAGCCTGATCCTTTATAGCATTCGTAAATGTAATGTATGCAGAATAATAAGGAGTTCGCATAAGAAATCTTAGATCGATGCGACAAAAGCGAGTTTAAATCTATAGCAAATGAAACATATAAGTTTTTCCAGGAGCTTTATCTTCATGACCCTTAGTTGATGAAGATATAACTGCGAGCTCTTCAATCCATTCAGATTCCTTCACAAAAATTCAAACTATATCTCTTAGTTCATCTCAATATCGGATTCTTTATATTCTATCCAAACAACTATCCTTAATACGCGCGATTTGCTTTGCCGCATTTAAATGAAAATTAACTGAATTTGTTTACTATTATCGGCTGTCAAGCTTTTGCGTGTTTGCAACGGCTTAAGGGTTGACTCACGACTCGGATCTGCACCGGTTGCGGGTGTGCCGTTGTGCTGTGCGTGTAAATGCTATTCTTCTTCTCTCGGTCTTATTTATTTGTACATGAAATTTGTTCTTTTTATATTTTTCGTCATTTTTTTCTTTACTTCTCTTTATACACTTTGTGTTAGTTATTAACAATAATTAGCAAAAGATTGACTTCGAAGAGTCCATTGAATTCACTTGCTAATTTATTTTAGCTTAATTTTGTGTGTAAATAAATATAATAAAAGTAAAATAAAATTGTCTTTTGTGGCATCTCAGCAGACGTGACTGTGTTTCTCAAAATAACAACTACACCTGGGAGTTGTAATGCCACAATATACATTGAAGGCTTTTGAATATCATAATGTTAACAAAATGTCTGCAGAATTTTCGGAAATGCCCCTATTCCCTGCACTCACTACCAGAAGGGGTAAATCATATCATTATTGCGTTTGCAAAATTTAGAAAACGCATTACATATGGTATATGAGACCAAAAAAATCTTCGTGCGTTACCGTGCGGTGCGGAACGCCATAAATTTTGTCATGAGTTTGCCATCGATGCGTAGCACAATGAAAACAATGCTAGCAGATAATTGGGCATAAATTGATACGACAACTTAAAGATAAGAAGTGTGAACTTTAAGGTATGAAGAGTCATTCAATCGTTCAACTTAGTGTTTAACGTAATTAAAATTAGTTTTTCCTAAATTGCGTAAATAAAAAATAAGTAAAAACACTAGAGCAGTCCTACACCGGCTCATATAAAGATTTTTCAAATTAAGGCTTTATGTGGGAAGAAGTCGAAAAAGTACTCCTATCCGAATCCCTTTCAATAGCGTTCGTCTTTTCGCCAAAACCCTTCGATGTACCAAACTTTATAAAAATATCCCAAAAATTGCGACCTCGGTTGCACACAGGGAAACAAGACGGACAGAGAGGCTTAAATCAAATCAGAAAGTGATTCTTAAGCGGTCGGTATAATAGAGGAAGCCTTTGTATCAAGCCTTTTGGGTGTTAGATACAGTCACCCATCTTATTGTACTCTTGTATAAAAATATGTTGTAAAAGAGAGGTGAGATCTTCGCTCTTCAAAGCTTTGAAAGGTTCATTCGCTTTTTAAATCGTCTTTATTTCATGTGCAGCATGTTTCTCCAGAATTTGCGGTTACATGTTCACACAAAAGTACCCCCCGTTATCAGAGACGCATACCCACAAAAAAGTATCGCCTACACATAAGACTAACATTTAAACGAACTTTTTCAATGTTTATACTGTCAGTTAACTACTTACAAGTCTCAGTTACTATTATCATTACAATTAATTTAGCCAACGAAGTAAATTCTAAGACTCAAGTCTTAAACTTTTACCGCACCTGAGATTTATACCCACGATCATTGAGTGGTTGGTCGAGACAAGACTTTAACACTTTAGCCTAAAAGTTTTCCTTCAACAGTTATTCAAAAACAAAATTGCGGCGGCCTTCACAAAAAAAAAAGAAAAAAACCTACATCGGCCGTAACTCTAACACATGTCAATGCAAACCCATGGGTGGTGTGAAAAATTCCACGAAATGTTTCCATGCGAAACTTCGTCACGCTATGCATAATTTAAAACGATAATCAAGTGTTGCTTTGAGTAAACATCGCATATATGACAGTTGCGTTCGTACGTACTTTAAAAAAAAAGTCTTATTATATCTTAGACCCCACTTGCGATAAGGTTATATTAAGTTTCTGCGGTCATATGCACATGTTCTAAGAACCGACTCAGAATCAGTTTCTGATCTATAGAGAGTCGTTTCTTGAAACGAGTTAAGCATGCTTGTCTGATTTCTACGTGTATGCATACATTTACGTTGCACATAATTGGTCCTTTTTCCGATTTTCTCCCTTTACAGACTCTCCTCAAAAGTAAGTCTTTATAAGCGAATTCTTCACTTATTTTGTGACGAAAATAGGTGAAGAATAGTAAGTCCCTTGATAAGAAACCCATTGCTACAATGCGAACCATTTTCCGCTGACAAGTATAAAAGCCACGGCAGTCGTTTCTGAACAAACTTTTAATAAACAACTGAAAACATTATGGCTGGGCTAAGCCCGCTATTATCTACCCAACACCACATCGTTTAATACAATTTTTGTTTTTGCCATAGAAAAGCAAAATTATACCCTGTTTTTATATTAACTTACTATTATGGAAGTGTGTATTAAAAATCAGACCTCTTTGCAAGTAAAGGGTTATTTTCCTTATGAATGGTTGTGCTAAAAGGGGCTCAAAAATTGAGGTACGTGTTCAAAATTCAGCATAGTTAATTTTTACATCAAATTCCTATTATGGGGCAAATTTCATTATAAAATTTTCAAACTTAACTTTTTGCCCTAAAAGACAAAAAGTTTCATAAAAATCCTTAGGGTAGGATAGGATCCAGAAGTAAGCGTGCGTGCTCCAAATTTTGTAGGATTAATTTTTATACCAAATTACTATTATGGGTCAATTTTCATCATAAAATATTAAAACGTAACCTTTTCTACCCTAAGAAACAAAAATTTTCGTAGAAATACTTATATAGGACCCAAACATAGGCATGGGTGAATTTTTTTTACCTTAAATTGATAGTATGAGTTAAGTTTCTTCATAACATCAAGACTTTCCGCCCTATGGTAGATCAACTTTCGTGAAAATCTATCTAAATGTAGGATTCAGAAAATAGGCCGAGATGATCCACATTTGGTGCAGCTAATCTTTTTGTCCTAATATGCCATTGTGATCTGATTTTCATTACGAATCATTGAAAAGTAGATCTTTTTATCACATGAGTTTCAGTTTTCGTAATATGAGAAGAAATTTAAAAAATTGCCCTAGTCAGTCCAAAGCTTCAGCACGAATATAAAATGCCGAAATACTTAACCACTTTTGTCGAGAAATTTTGAAAACCGAAATTTTTTTCATATAACTAATTTTATTAAATGGGCCGTTACATGAGGAGTGGTCGAAAACCACTATCCTAACCATCTATTCAAAACCAATTTCAATAGCGCTCATCTTTGGGTGAAAACACGCCAGCGTGCCAAACTTTATCGCAACACCTCAAAAATAGCGGCCTGTAGCTTGGGTATAAATTTAGACGGACGGATGGCAGACAGGTTCCGATTGGTTCAGAATGAGTTTTGTTACAATAAAAGGTGGGTCTATCTTAAGTCCTCCTACGTCCGCACAAACTTAATGTACTCTGTAACACAAGTGATGTAGGGTATAATAGTATACAACAGTTCCAGCAAATCTATACGAACGAATTATCTTCTTCTCCCACATAGTGATGATCGCGATTCGAATGAAATTTTGTTTTAATATTTTTGGAATTATGAGATGACGTGTAGCGCGGATGAGGCGAATAAATTCTTTTAAAAATTTGCTAAAAGGAATACATGTGCTTGTGGAAACATATACAGTTAAGTCTTGCTTTACTCGCCCTGCAAGGCACCTTGCGGGAAATTCCTTTGATAATCAAAAGTGACGGTCGAAAATCTTTAAATTTTAATTTGATAAATTAAAATTAACTGGGGGGCTCACAAGCAATGTGCCAGTGATTTGAACATAGAACGGGTTTGTTTTAAACTTCTTTTAACCCTCGTAGAGTACACGCTACACATTATTGCTAATAAAGTGATTTGCCTTTGCTTTGTGTCCTTTTCCGTAGAGCCTATGCAGTTGCAATCTTTCATTTTATCACGCGTGCTTGGTTTTCTTCGCTTATTTCGCTTAACCCCCTGCCCACTTCTTTCGTTTTATTCGTTCACAATGTTTTCATTTCCTCAATTGAAAGGAGGGAATTGCAAGTGACGCAAGGAATGCAAGCAAAGAAATAGTAATATGCCTTCTTGCCATATGGACAAGCATCTACAAAAAAACAAAAAGTCGAATTAGTTCACCCGTAGATTGTCTTTTGTTTTCAGCGCAGTAAAAGACTTTACTGTATGCAAGCACATAGCAAAGCACGTAGTACACGCAAAACACGCAGATGGTATTACTCTTAAATTTCCCTCTCTTTAAAGCAGTGGTTTGCAAATCTTACGCTCCTCCAAAGTTTGGCAGGAAACTTTTGGCCGGAAGCGAACTATAAAGATCCTTTTTTCCGTAGAGACGAATTGCTGGAATTCGGAATGTACTCATGCCAACGACTAAACTTCTTTTCTTCTTCAATTATACTAACTCACTAACTTTGCTATAGATTCAACACAGCATCAAGAAAATCCAGCACACAATCCATAATAGTCTTGGAAGATTTCGATAAAAGAGTCCATAAGTGTCAGCAAAGCCGTGAGGGCCATTTATTGCACACATTAGGGTTATGTGTCCTACAGACAATGGAATTACAATAAAAAAAAACCTTATTTTTGTAAAATATAAGCCAATAGCCTATGTAACTAGGGCGCATCTTGTTTTACTTTAGTCAAAGGATTTATTTTCTTACTATTAAAGCATTACAATAATAATAACAGAACTAAAATAAATATTAAAGAGTTAGATAGAAAGAGAAGGATATTTTTCGGAAACAAATCTGCCTGAGAATAAACGCACATTCTCAACGTTGCTGATCTCAAATTTTTGGTCGTTTTTCATTGCACGTTAGGGG
Organism: Glossina morsitans morsitans; assembly: GCA_001077435.1. Taxonomy (NCBI): domain Eukaryota; kingdom Metazoa; phylum Arthropoda; class Insecta; order Diptera; family Glossinidae; genus Glossina; species Glossina morsitans. The sequence continues at coordinate 6,338 of CCAG010023103.1, forward strand.
ACGTCCGTGTCAACTTATGATGTTGTGTATGTGACACGTTATGTGTTCGGGTTCACTTCACACATTTTAGGAATGAGGGATAATTTTGTTTCCAAGCGATGGATCAATATTGTACGTCAATCCACTAACTCGATTAATTCGTTCTGTTTCATGAATTGATCACGCTGTGCTCTGCTTCTGGTTTCGGGAACGTGTATTCGTGTATTTCTACCAAGTCACCTATTTATTTAAATCAAGGGGTGGCACTGTCTGTAAATCTTTTTGTTTTACACCGTCTTTTTGCCATGTTGGGGAACCTGTTCATTGCCACACCGCACTTCGAATAATAAATAAATAGAAATTTTAGCTTCTTTCGCGTCAACAAATTCCGTCTCCGGAACGTCTTGATAAATTCTTTATCAGTTCTTTTTCGTTGTTGTTATATCAAAAAAGACGGTCGTTTTACTTTTATAAAATTCGTTCATTTGTATTTTGATAAGACATTTGCACGCACTACCTCTTCAAATTCTTTAATAAATATAATCTTCGTCCCGATGGCAAACACCATCAGCGCCGTAATGGTAGGATTTCTTGCGACAAGCACACATATTTGGAAGGAAACAATAACCCAAGCGACCACAATCTCTGCGAAGTTGACATGAAAGAGAACAATTTTTTTCATTACTTCATGTCCTCATGTAGATATAAACGTAATATTTACTGTTTACACTCTGGTACGCAGAACTGGCCGAGTGGCTTTTGCTGGTACTTATAGCCTTGTAAACAAGTGCACGCTCCGTCTTTATCACAATAACCATAAAGACAGCGACTAAAACATATAGAAAATGTTGTCCATCTCTGATATCTGATAAATAGCTTCAGCTTTGCCACCTCACCCCAAACATTTATCCTTAACGAAGGAAAATTTTCTGCATTTTTGCCTCAGTTTATCAAAAAATGTATTTTTTCGCGGACATAAGCACAGATCTGGACCGGCACAATAACCTCCAGCTTCTTTACAGCCTGGTAAACATTCCCGACTGCATATTAAACCCTTTTCACTTGAAGTCGTGTAGAAGTTTTCACAAGGACAGACACCGTCTTCGAAGCAAATATCATTAATGCACTTTAAAGGACAACGAGATACACAATGTCGCGTGTTTGCAATCAACATTTCATAATCGGAACACAACGAAGTGGAAGGCTTCAAGTACAAAGCCACATTTAACACTCGAACAATAAGATGAAAGGCTGTAATGGTTATAGTTAGAGTTAATCCAAAAGACATTTTAATTTATTATAACGAAAAACTTTAATCGAGTGATTACAACTAGATAACGAATCTTATAAACTATAAATACGGGTGAGGTTTGACGTGCTAATTGAATTGGTTTTTCACTGATAGCGAAAGTTTTATATACACAGGCAGAGACGGTGTAATCAAAAATCAAAAATATGGGCCGAAAAATGAGATAATTTTCATAGAAATTTTTTATTACCATTTAAAGTCATTCATGCGCCATTCAAGTAAATAGAAACTTTGCTTGGCGTATAAGTGGAAGTAAGTACGACAAGAAAAAACCATTATCCACCATTAAATACCACAGATCACCCTACAGTTATTCATATAGAGGCTTTTAAAATAAAGCTTTGTATGGGAAGTAGTCGACAATCTGGTCCGATCCGAACAATTTTTAGAAGCGGTCGTTCTCGGGAAAAAAGTCGTCAGTGTACCGAACTTCATCAATGTATTTCAACAATTGCGGCCTTTAGGTTGAACAAAAGAAATCAACACGGTCAGACAAACTCAGATGAATTCAGAAAGTGGTTTCGAATCGACCTTCGGCACGTTGCATACCTTCTGGATGTTGCATATATGCACTCAACCTTAATAGCCCCTTGTATCACAAGTTAAAATACAAAAATTCTCATTAAAATGTGGAAAACCGTGTCCTTTAGAAAGTGAAGGCCCCTCATTTTTGATTATGCTAAAGGCTCTAGTCTGTCGCGGTGATCGAAACACCAAAAAAAATGTTTTCTGATGTTACTTTTTCCGACTATGTATTAGTGTTGGCATCTCGGAGGTGTGGCCGCAAAAAAACACTCCGGCATTCAAATTTTGTTACAAAACTAGATTACGAAGTCACGCAATCAGTAAAGAAAGAAATGCCTTGCGACTTGTGACGCCTCTGTGATGTTGCTCAGTACATGTCCATAAGTCCGGCCGTGTGTTTATTTTATGTCATTTTTATTTATTTATCGATTAGTAACCAACTTATCAATTAGACCACTGTACGTTCACAGTAACTACCACAATGAAGGCATGTCAAGTTTTTATTCCATATTTAACATCCATAAATACGCACGAGCGACTTCACACGAAGGTTAATTGACGTAAAAGTGGATAACATTTTCGAGGGTCAGTTTGAAAATGTTCATATTTCAAGGCAGGAGGCAGATGAAAATTCTTTATTTTCTTTATAAAAACATTGCATTGAAATCTGCGTGTACTGCAGAGTTTTGGATGAAGACAAGTCGCTGTGCGCTTGCTTCTTCAAGAAGTTTAGAGAAAGAGAAGCAAATTCGTATTGGAAGATCAGTTCAAGGCTTAATTGCAGCTGGAAAAAGAAAAAAAAATTGAAAAACACTCCACTAGAGAGAGAGAGAGAGCGAGCGAGAGAAATTGGACTTTGAATTGAACGGTTTTTCGAAAGCCTATCCATAAGAATTTGCATTTGCATCCCTTTTATATGCAGTTCACAGAAGAACATTTGCGATTTTGGCATGGACAGTCAATAACATTTTCTAGTTCGCACATAAAACCAATGGCCTTTTCCGATGATTTACCGAGAAGCGACAAAAAAGATAGATCTCTCGGCGACAGCCAGATAGCCAGAAACGAGGGCTAAGGAAGAACGTTAGCTTGATTTTCTTGAGAAATTGTGCGAAAAACTACCACAGTCGGCGAATGTTCGCCATCCTGATGCTGAATTAAGAATGATTTTGTTATAAACAGGAATGTTTTGTACAAACAAATTCCAGCAATCGACTTTGAAAACTTAGATAATATCTCTTATTAACTATTTGAGTCTCCGGGTCGAATGTTAGGAAGACAGTGAATATGCCTTTCAATTTAGGAAGGACGAGGCACATTTACTAGCACGGTACTTGACTGATTCAAAATTCCGAAAAATTATGCTGCAGTTGCGGAAGGTTTAAACATGGTATTTTAACATGAAGGAGCCAAGACTTGAGAAACGCGTACTCGGCAATGTAATTAGCCTCCCGTGCTTAGCTCACCTTGTCGTCTTTGTTAAACGGTGCAAAGGTATTGTATATAAAATACATGATAATTTCGCGCTATTAAAAAATAAGCAAAATAATTAGAAAAAACTGAATATAAATAGAAATAATAAACGTAAGTATATAACGAAAGCATGTGCGTTACATTTACTGCAACATCGGAGAAAATCTATAGTATACAAGGCATGCTAGAAAAACTTTTGGACAAGTAATATCGCTCGACACCGTCGATATGTCTTAAAAAGATGAAGAAGAGTGTGTGTATATGTGCGTGCGTCGTAATGAAATTATATTTTTCTAACAGCTTTGAAAACATATTACAAACTTTTTATAACGAAGTCCGTAGCCCATACTTTTTCACCAACACCCGCATACATCCACAAATATTATCTGATAGTTAGTTAGGAGCAATAACATATATTTTTCTGGTTTTGCGATTATTATATAGGGTGTCCCAAAAGCTAAGTAAGATTTGAATGAAATACTATTGTTATTATAATTAGTTTAGTCAAAGAAATAAACATACATAGGGTAGGGCCTTGTGTAGAATAGCTCATCGTGCAAATGACCTCCAGGGCTTTAGTAGCACAAACGCACTTATGCAGTAATTGAATTGTGTGACGGGAGGTATAACACATGGCACCGTGCTGATGAAACCAAATGTCGCTCACGTCAATAACATTCAGTTTAGGCAGAAAAACTGGGTTAGTAAGGGCGAGATCGAGCATCAGTGTATGTGTTTTTTTGGGTTGCCAACACTTTACCGCATAAATGGCGGCAAATTCAGGTCCGGCGTGCTTTGTAATAGTGTTTAACTTTTAAAATTATTTTCTGTCAATTTTTGTTCAGCGGTAAAGTCATATTTTTTTTTCTTTAAAGTGATCAGTCGACTACTGGATGTAGCCTACACGATAACACTTACCGAATAGCCAGGCACCCACAAATCTGGGACGTTCTCCAAATCATACTCTCTCCGCCATCTTTCCTGACCGCCACCGTGCCCGAATAAATGATTGAGTGATTGATTAATACATACATATATTACATATACATATAGATGCTTAATAGCCTCTTGCAATATTATTGTTCTACCATCCAAAAAGATCGTTAGAAAACTTCTGTTTCTAGACTACTCCCTTTATTCCGCGCTAAATTGTAATTTAGTAAAGACGCAACCCTCAGAAGCCGGAGAGAAATTACTTCCACCCGTTATTTATATACATTTACTTTTCATGATTTTAAAGAATTGGAAAAATTTTCCAAATTTTCTTTTTCGTTTTTGTGCCTACATACTGTGAAAGTCGCTTTAAATATTATTCATAAGAAGGACGAAGGCCTTTTTGCACCCATCACAAAACGATGAGAGTATACTCATTTTGTCATAATGTTTGCACGATCCAGAAAGAAAGTTTCACAGATCCTACATATATACTTGATCGAGGTGAAATCGTGAATCCATTAAGCCATGTCTGTCCGTCTATGTGTCCATGTGGTGTGTGTTGTTGTACTCTCCTGGTCGCAAAAATGAAGATATCTACTTGAAATTTGGTGGCCACGTTGGAAGCTTCTGCACACAAGTTGGTATGGAATATCCAAACGCACACGTTCGCAAGGAAGCGTCACCTGAACGCAACTCCTTTTTTCTAAGCAAAAATCTGTGAGTTTTTGCTCGATACTCACAAATTATAGAAGATATATAGCCGAAATTGTCCATATTTACTTTGCGAAAAACTATACTATTTATGTGCAAAAATGGAAAAATTCGGCCATGCCCACACAAAGTTACAAGTGATTAAATTTTCCTCTTCTTATCGTTTTAAGGTTTTCTGCTTGCCAATCATACCGATCATAGGGTAAACAAGACAGAATGTTTAAAATTATATGTACATTCCTCAAATGAAGATGTATTGTCTGCCTATCCGCCTGGGTGGTTGCGTAGGCAAAGAGTCTCGATTAACCCCTCCATGCTCGTGGGTTCAAATCTCAAGTGCGGTAGAGTTTTCAATAAAGCCGGCAGCCGCAGATGTTAGTGCTGTAAGACTTTAGTCTTAAAATTCATTTTCTGGCGAAATTAAGAATAATAATAATAATAATAATGAGAACATTATCCGCACAAAAATGCATTAATCGTAAAACGAATAGGGGAACACCACGATCTGGTGGGTTAAGTCTTTGTTAATAATACCAGCGATATTGGTATCAAATAAAAGAACTTGGAGACTAGAATGCGAAAGGCATAGTGGTGGGTGTGCGAGATTCGGCTCCCACCGAATATAACTTTCTTACTTGTTTTTCATTTTTTTTTTTTTTTCATCTATGAAGAAATAAAAACCCATTAAAAATGTTTTAATATATCTTCGTCTGTCCTCTACAATCAATTTATTCCTCACCCACCACACAAGCAACCTACGCATCACGGAAAGAAAGGCTGCGTGTATTTGAAACCATTTGAAACCATTGCACACGATGGGAATGAGAGAAAGAGAACAGATTCGCTTTACGGAGTACTTGAGCAACCATTTTCAATGGTCGCAACACTTTTATGCAAAAGCAAAGAAATTATATTTTATGCTAAATTATTAAATATTAAAAAAAGTATTGTTGTGATTATGTGAATGAGTTTAGAGCTTCCGTTGGGATGCTATAAGAAAAATCGCAGAAGTCTTGTGACAAAGATTGGCTTAATCTATGGTGGGTGAAGAAAAAGAGAGGAATACGACTTTAATTAAACTTAACGGTAAATTAACACATGCAAGTGTGGGTGGTAAAGTCGTTAGCATAGGTCCATAATTATGTAACATAACGTGTTAATAAAAATGGAAGCCTTAAAGCCTTAAAAGCGGATCAGCAGAGCATCAACGCATCTATTCGAATGTAATTGAATTTTAATTTATTTTGGAGAGAATACCAACGTGGGCATTGTCTCCCAATAATGAATCGCTTGAATAGCATATGCACAAAGCGAGACTTAACAACAAAAAACAAGACATAAAAGACAAGAGACAACAAAAACAACACCACCGCAGCACAACATCAAGCACAACCAAACACCGAAAAGATAGTGAGAAGCTTTTCTCTCCAACAGTGAAGCTAATGCGCGGGCGCATTGTGATGTAATGTGTTTTGTTTGATAGCAGCAGCGATAGCGGCAGCGGCAGCGACAGCGGCGGTGTCGGCGGCGGCGGGCGGATTAAAATGCGCATAACACTAACAGCGTCTCTGGGCGAATTACATGCATGTGTATAAAAAGCATTTGGATGCATTGTTGTTGTTGGTGCTGCTTCTTTTTTAAAGTTCTCCTCATGTAGTGATAATAAAAAAAAACTACTTGCAATAGTGTGGTGCTGCTACGTTGTCTCTTTTCTCGCGTATGCTAGACTTGTCAGTTGTTGTTTGTTGGTCTACTAAACCGGCCGCGGCCGCATATTCGAATAAAGGATAAATAGAAAATTTTATACAAAAAAAAGTCTCGAAGAAGAACATATGCGTAAAAAAACATTAACACAAACCGGAAGTATATTCAAAAGAATTTGAAAAGAAAAAAAAATTAAAAAAAAAAAAAACACGAATCTGGTTAGTAAGCTGTAATCTATTATACACATATGCGTGTGTTCATGTAAACCTGCGATATTTGTGTGCGTGTTATTTATCACTGTTTATTTGTAATTATCAGCTTCAACCAAAAAGAGATATCAATAAAAATATAACAAGCAATGTTTCTTTTACACAAATTTAACAGATATTCTTGGTCGCTAATGTGGATCATAATGAATAGTTTTTCCGTTCTCGCGTCATAAAGTTAAGAAAAATAAAAAATAAGAAAATAAAACATAAAACATACAGCCTGAGTGTGCATTACACACACTACACGCTTGCTCTGTCTGTTTAGCTGTTGGTTTTTGGTTTGCTTCGTTGTGGTTGTTTTTCTGTCTGTTTTTGGATAAATGTTTGGCACTCCAGCCGCTTATTACGCTGCCGCACCCCAACGTCGTTCGCACTCCGTGTGTGTCTTTCATTTTTTTGGAATTTTTAGTTTTCTTTCCCTTTTCCTTTTCTTTTTTTTCGTTTTCGTTTTTTGCTTAGTTCTGGGTTTAGTTTTGTTATTATTGTCTTTTCATGGCCACTACTGGAGGCATAATTCCAGTAAAGTCTCTTAAAGCATTTGAATGTCTTACTATGAGTAGTAAGTGTGAGCGTGTGAATGCTCCTTAACGTTTTAGATACAAATAGAAAAACATTACAACATTTATTTAAATGTAGCGCAACCAAACTTCGCTTTGTACTCGCTCCGTACACTTTTTCTTTCATTATTATCTTCACGCAAAGACATGTAAATATTTTGGAGCCCTTTTAAGTTTCACTTTAATTGTGACACGACACGTAAACATTAGCATTAACGCTTTGCATTATAAATTAGAGAGAATGTGTCCAATCATTCATTAGAATCTTTTGGAAAAGTTTTTTTTTTTTTGTGCGTACTGTATATCAATTACGTTTATATATTTTTATTATTACATCGCGATAGCGCGTCATTTGCTGACGATGACATTGATGTTGACGGTAGTTGTTGGCGCATTGAAGTCCCGCGAAAATCACAAAGCTCGTATAGTCTCCGTCTCTACGACGGTAGTGGTGGTGACGGCGGTGGTCAAATTTTTGTAGTCTGCCAGCCAAATGATCATCACCGACAGTGCCAGTTAAATTTTCTCTTATTGGGTGCGGTTCACATGCAACAATGTTTAGATAGTTTTTAGTTTTATTATTTCGTCATCATTGTGTATAATATTTCTAAACTGGTGTGTTTGCGCGTGTTAGGTTTCATTTTGAATTCTAATCAAATTTTTCATGATTTTCTCAATCACAACTGGAAAAAAAAGCTTTTCGATCGGCTGCTGTCATAGTCGAAAGAAGAGAGAAATTTTGAAGAAGCGCCATCAGAAATACTTACGAAAATCCCTTTAGGTTTTCTTCCAGAATTTTTTTTTTTTTGCATACCCTACTCTCCTTGTATTAAGGGTGTATTAAGTTAGCGCGGCTGCACGCAACGCCTAGACAGGCTTTAGATAGGCCTACTTTTCATTGTACCGGAACCCAGAAACTGACTCTGCACTGTCTGTCCTTCTTGTCTTCTTATACTCAATCTTCAGGTCGGAAATTTTTGACTCATTTTGATAAAATTCGGTACACCAGCATTCTTTGGCCCAACGAAGAACGCTGTTGAAAGTAATCGGGATCGTACCAATTTACGATCGCTTTCTGTATAACACCTTATTTTGAAAGCTCGTTATATGAACAACTATATGGTGGGTGGGTGTAGGGCATTTAATGATAAGCTATGGGGCTACTATAGTGTTTTCACTTCTTGTTTTTACAAGCAATTTGAAAAAAAAATTAACTTGAATTGCATCACACCTAAAGTTGAACGATTGAAGTTGAACGGGTTAACGTTTCTTAAATTTCAGAATTCCTGGCTTTTGGTTGTTGTAGTAGTTTGTGTCCAATCACATCTTGGGACTGGGTCCTAAGAATCAGTAGCAAACTCACGGTAAATTTGATATCGTTCGACGTAATGACGCGATTTACCCTATTTGGTAGTGAGTACAAATGTGGAAATTTCAGAAAAAATATTGCCCATAATCTTTAATGCAGTTTGTGATAATGGTTTGTGTTAGTGTCTAAGCCCCAGTGTAGTTGTTATTTCGGGCAAAAAAGGCACCTTTCAACTTAAAAGTTAGCAGAGGAACAAATACAATGTACGGAATTGGAAGTGCGCATTTAGACTTTTGTACAGTTTACCGAACATATGCAATCTTTTACCTGCAACTGCATGGCAATCCACCCAGCGATCTGCAAAAGCACCTTAAGAAAAATTTGCCTAAATTTTGGAAAACGGCCTCTGGAACAACTGGAATTTTATACATCTGATCATGAATTTCCACAGCAACGCAAATCGTGATCAAAAAACAATCAATTCAAATTTACTTCTTAGCTATCAGAACATGGGAAGAATCGCAGCAGCGTCTGCTTCTTAATTAACAGTACAGACAGACATCATGGCTAACTGTATTCATCAGGCTGGTCATAAAGCTGGTTTGTTCTGCCTTCCATAAGGATGCGTCCAGGATTCCAATTAATTATAACAAACACATTCGGTGCAGTAGTCACCTCCACATAACCATTATGTGTTCACAAGTTGATGCTTTGCATTATTAGTCGAACTGGCTTGACAAATGGCAGTGAGCATAATTTGAAAACAGACTCAACAATACTAACATTATGACTGACATTTAATGTCGCAGCCCGCAAACGTTCTTTTCTACCAACATTCGTGTCAGTGGCACTCAAATTATTCTATTTAGCCAGATGCTTAAGGTAGACCTTAAGTTCTCTTTCCATTTCAACTTTCAGCTTCAATGATCTCAATATCATTTATTGATTCAATGATATCAACATCTTGCATTCTTGTTGTAGGATGAAATTTACCCAAAATCGCAAAATAACGTCAATCGGTATTTCTTCTACGCTACAATACTATATTTCTTCAAAACCCCCATACTATTGTTTTAAATATTAAGTATTTATGTATATGTGAGCACATTTAAACTTGTTGATCATTGAATGTTGTTCAACTCGTAGTCTTTTATACTAAGGTGAGTTTCCCTGTATCAGGCATCTTTATGAACTCGATATGAATACGTAGCAATCTCTCTCGCGCATTTACAAAACTAATGACTTCCAATACAATTTGTAAGTGTATGCCTATGATATATGCCTATTATGTACCACGCTATGTTTTTTGATTGCAACTGTGTGAATATAAAAGATTAACATTCCGATTATCTTTTAATAGAGCGATAAAAAACGCGACCTTAAATTTATTTACTAACAGTAAGTTTAGAGCACTAAAGCAGTCTCTCAATGTATCTGTTAACAAAAGTTCGTAGTAGTACGGTGGAGACTAGATTCTAAAACTTCTGCGACATGTTAAAAGGAGGGTCAAGTTTCCCAGTTTTCTCATACAAGGTTTACTTAATGCATCAAACTAGGAAGAAGTTTTCTTTTCTTTTCCACGCAAATACATCACTTCTCCGTCTTTCTTTCCTTCGCAAATCTTAGAATGTAAGGATAAGCAGATGTCAATCTACAATCTGTGACCTGTCATACGATGTGTGTATTGTCAGCCACTACGAGATACTTCCCTACGGTTGGCAGATCTTTAAAAAACGTAAAGTATGGTACCTAGTGGAAGGGAAAAAGACTATTACCGGTCACTTTTGTCTATATAGCCACTCATGCCGCCTATAATTGATTAATAGACTTATTCTGTTCGCTTTGGTCGTTACTAGCGAGCTCTCATTCACCATTTTTATGTGGATGACCAATATTTTTTTTTTTCTGTGACCAGTGACATAGAAGACGTGCGGGCGCGGAAAGGTGATAGGAAGAATGGGTTGAAGAGTTTGTGAACATTCGACTTGAAAATAGGGGACATCAGGTACAGCAGAAAAGACCACTGCTGGCTGCTCCAATGGCGGGCAATACGTTTAAAAAATGACAAGTCGCAGGATATAGGTAACTCATGAACGAGTGGGTAGAACGCTGAGAAAGACGTGTACACCTGTTGATGTATTTGATTGATGGATGTATCTCTGCAACTCAGCTTTTATCGAGAGTTCTGCACGCATCTTCGTCACCCTTGAGTAGCCGAGCCTCCCGCCGTATGTAGTCAAGAGTTTCAAACCAAAGGCAGCTCCTGTCCTCCTCCTGGACGACACAGGACGGGAAAAGAGGAAAGTGAGGAGCTCTGCGATACATCCGCATTCAAATAGAATTCATTTGAAGAATATCCATCGATTACCACTCTTATCGAATGGTTGTCCAAGAAACTCGATATGAATCAACGCCATATGCAATCAGTTTGGCGATCAGTGCACCATGCCATACTTTTTCAAATGCCCTGGCGAACAGCTCGGTTCCCCTTTTCGACGAGTTGTGACATTAGGTCACATTAGGTCTTGGCTATGTCGGAACAGCAATGGGGCGATAGTTTGCTGGATTTGTGAAATTACTTTTCTTGGGTATGGATGGACATTGAGCAAGTTGGAAAAACGCCAGCATGGTACCCGTATATGCCGGAAAAATTATGTTACCATTAGTCTATTGATCTCTACAAATATTACTACGTTTTTTTCAAACTATTTAAAAATATCTTAAAAAACTAAAGACCGCACAATCAGTCGTTAAAATCTTATAGTACCTCTTTAATCAAATCGGAACAAAGATAGCCCACCTTTTGTAGAACTGTGTCTTTGCTACAAAATGTCTTCACTAAGCTGCGATTTACCGCAAAGTAGGCCAAAACCAATAAAATAAATCTTGAACTTAAGGAAACCAAACAAACTAAACCTTTAACTGTAATTACAAAACCAAAAAGCCAATGATTGGTTTGCACAGTTACAGTACAAACTGTGACTTTCAGACGCATAATGCTACCCTACTTTTTGGATATATGTGAGAGGATGCCGAAAGCTTTCACAAAAATCTAATTTATTTGCTTTGCTCAGGACAGGGGAGATATATGTCGCAGATTTTGCTGGTGACAAATCCTGGTCACAATAATGTAACAACATTTTTCTAACAGCTTGCGGCGTCCATTAAGAGATATCAAAAAAATGGAATTTTGTTAATTACCTATAGGTCTTTATAATGTACTGTGTATATTGCAGCTTTTCTCCAAGTTTGTAGACACACCCTAGGCTGCGTTTTTATGGCATAAAACATGATTCCGTTTGTGTTTCCAATTTTTGTTTAGTTTTTATAATCACTTTGTTATTCCTCCAATATCGTCGAATTGTCAATTGCCTTAGTAACGACACGACCCAAACGTGAAGATAGTTCACTTTTTAGCAAAGGCAAAAATATGGGCTGCGCACAGTTACCCAGTTAACTGTCTTAACGATCTCTTCAGCGATATGCTCGTCAAACACAAACATAACTTATGTTATGTGAAGTTAAGTTGTAATGAAATGACTTGACGAAATCACAAGAATACTTTTCAAAACGCCTTCTTATGGCAAATACACAATCATAATGATAAGATTTTCTAAGGAAATCCGACAAGAACGGATTCTTCGCATTGATGATTCTGCTAAAATGGCTATGATTTCTTTGCAGATCTATAGAACATGTATTGAGTATTAAGAACTAGACAGCCGACAGATGATTCTAGCTGACCGATGAAATGTTAACAGCATTCAGTGAAAAGAGAAAAACGTATCCTGCACAATGTGCTATATAATCATAACAGGCGGCAGTTTAATATGGTTTTTATTAACTTTAATAGCTGACATGTTAATAGCGTCGGCCATAGTAACCCCGAAATGGCTAATAGGACCGGCAGCTTATACCTTTGCAATCACATCGCAATCTTTACAACAGGAGAATGTGACAAAGTCAACAGCAATTTCTGAAACGCCAATAACAACAACCACGACGACAGCCGTGCGTTATCCCTCCGTAGGTATCTATACACGCTGTAAAGCCATGAAAGATATTGGTTTTCACTGCGGGCCATTCGATTTGGACGGATTCGCTACGGACAGCAGTATTTATCCAACCGCGTGGAAAGCATCCATGTTTTTTATATCCCTGGGATTTGTTTTACTTACGTTGACCGTGTTGTGCACTTTGATATCGTGTTGCCGTCAATCGGTATTTGGCAAAAGTATACACAATATGACTGCTTGTGCTCAGGTGATAGCAGGTAAACTTCACTTACATAACATATATAAGTTTATGTTAATATGTGTTTTTCTTTTTATTCAAGGCATTAGTGTTATGCTAGCTTTGTTTTTACATCCTGTGGGTTGGTCGGCTGCACGTGTACAACTCTTGTGTGGACCTGATGCTGAGCCGTTCTACGCAGCCGGTTGTTCAATAGGTAAAGACATTTTTTTTTTTGTGTTTTGCTGGAAATGCATTTTCGTTTCATTGACAGGCATATCATTTTATTGCGCCGCTACAGGAATTTTGCTCTGTTTTATGTGCGCTGGGATTAGTATTAAAGCGGAATCTTCAAATATGCGTTCCCATGTTAAGAGACGCGTCGAGGAGGGTGAACGGCTTGTTTGTATTCCATAATATTTAATTGAAGCTACCATGAGTCACAACAACAATAATATTATTGTTGCTATCTATAAAAAGAAAAACAGTTGAGATGAACGTGTGCGTATATAAATTTTATCAATTTGGGTTAGGATTTGTCATCAGTAGAACTAAAATAATCTAAATCAGCATTTCTCAACTAAAATAGAAATACTCCCAATACTTTTTAGTTAAAGATTAGTTGCGCACTTAAACTGTGACGGCGATAAAGAATTTTCGAAAACATTTTTAAACAAAAATTGTATTTCAAAAATCTTTTAAGATTTCTTTTTGCAAAACCAAAACGAAATTTTTTTTCGAATATTTTCTTTAAATTTTCTAAAGACATAATTTTGCAAAGCGTTTTAGAAATATCTTCATTTAAGGTGATTTCGACAAAAATTTTGATATTAATGCAGGAAGGCCTGTAGAAAATAAACCTAAATTTCTATAAACAGAATAATGTAAAAAACAGTCGCCAAATGTTAAAACCGGTCGATGTTATTATGCAAATGCTTTTAAATTTTACCTAATTTTAATGTGAACCTCTGTAAAGTTTGTTCTAAAGAGCTACTTACATGCAGGTAAAATTCTGATTACTGAAATACTGACAATTTCCAACAATTTGCAATCAAAGTAAAGAGAAAACAAAAAAGAAGAAGTAAATGTACTTAATTTTAAAGTGATCTGAAACGTGTACGCAAACTCTGAAGTGTAAAAATAAAGGAAACGATTTCCATACGATTGTGTATTATTATTGGATTGTATCCCGATTCTTTTTAGGTTTTCCAACAGTAAATTCAATTGAGCGAGAAAACTCGAAGGTTCGCCTGACATTTGAAAGATTTTACGAACAAACCATGGCAATGCTAACATCTCCGAAGAGAGCATATTATAAAACTTATAAAACTTTTTAGTCGGATCTACGATTTGCTACGAAATAACTTTCTAAAAGCTACCAAGAACGTTATAGTGAACTAAGGTTCATCATGTGTTCAATAACTAAAGAAATTTTTTACGAATCATGACAGTACTGATAGCTTAGAAGTGAGTATACTATAAAACGTTCTGCTTGGAACTGCGAATTCCTAAAGAATAATTTTCACAAAAGGAATAAGAATCTCAGAGTCGGGCAAGGCCTATTATTGCACCATTTCTGTTGCAAAATATCAAAAATTATAACTTTTTCGCAAAACGCTTATGTAGAAAGGACTCGGAGCAAAATGGTGTACATGCTTTTATTTTGAACAAAAAATTTACAGGTTAAATCCTTATTTCGTATCACATCAGGACATTCAAAAAATGAATTAGAGAAAGGTTGAACCTAAATAAATCAAGGAAAAAGATGAAATTATGAAAAGAGCGAAAAAGCGAACAAAAAATGGAAAAGTTTGTTCTAAACATGAACGTAAGTCTATGATACGAGAACATGTGACCAAAAAATTCATAACGAAGAGTTTTTGTACATTCTCGTATTCAGCTGGCACCACTACCATCCGTCAGTTCTAATTACATGCTGGCCAGCGTGGCAGATTTAATTACGATCGGGTCACATCAGTCTATGGCCATTTCCTCTCTCTCCTCACTTCTTTTTCACCATCACGCTTCCTCTGAGCGATTAGTCATTTTTAACCCTAAATGCATAGAGATGTAATTGCGATTGTTTAAAACTTCATGTAGCAACCTTTGCATAGTGTTTTCTTTAATCCTTAAACGCATATTGTTGCTAGTTTTATTTCATTTTTAACCTTTTTTATTCATATTTTCTTCAAAACTTAAATTGAAAATTAACTGAAACTAGAATATAGACAATTGGCAACAGTATGACATAGGGACCTCTTTTAACTATCTAAGTACTAAAGACTCTCCAAAACATTTCAAGAAATTTCAAGTGATTGTATCAACGATGAAGACGAAGAAAGTTCAACACTACATCTAGGAAAGATAAGCCGAATGCTGTACGAAATCTAAAAAGTAATTTTTTTTCTTACACACCTCAAGCCGCCAGATTATCTTGAACAGTGGATAGAAGCTGGTTTGCGTTTTTCGTGTAATTACTGTGATAAAAAAATCTCTGGCTATAAAAACACTTGGGCTGCAAAGGTGGACTGTTAGGGCTTTTGGTTTTTTTTTAAATGTTTATGTGAAAAGTTTTCGCGTATGTTTCGCTTAAAATATTCTGGATTGCACAAATGAAATCTTTTGTATGAGTAGAGCAAATTGTAATTGAATTTTCCTTTATACTATTATTTTTTCTGTTACTTTACCATACAAAAAAAAAAGTCCTGTAAAAAACGTAACGACTATATTTGTTCGAAGCAAATCCGATATACTCATACAAGATATCGAAGCATTTTTCAAAACAAATTAAATTTGTCAACCTGATCTCTGCTCATATAAATTAGTGTTCAACTTATAGCCCGCAATTTTTCAAATATTTTGAGGAAACTTACTACATTGATATATTTCATTCAGGAGCTCCTTATATAACTTCTTATCTTAAAAAAATCATTATACGAAAAAAATTTGAAAATGTTGAAAATTTCGCGACTGCTGAATCGTTTTACTTCGGTGTAAAATAAGTCTTTATCTGCTAGAGAAGTCTAATTTCTAATAGTAATCTGACATAAAAAGTAAATGTGCAAGATTTGGACTGGATAAGCCCTTCCGCGGGAGAAAGATCTAGTTTTGAATACTTTATGATGAAAGTTGGCATATAATAAAAATATGACGTTAAAATGAACTGTACCAAATTTGGGTCATATAAGTAAATTTTTTAAATGGCATTCTGTATAAGGCTTCTTGTGAAAAGTAAGCTTTTTTATGGCGAAAGTTTCTTTATAACAGTAATTTGACAAGTAACTACTGAAGGTCAAGTGTAGCAAATTTGAAAGACGTAGGTCTATTTTTTGGGCCACCGGGTATAAGGATTATCATGAAAAAAAAAAAACTTTTATATTGTAACAGAGTCTAACTAATATTTAGTTTGTTATTAGAAACCGATCATCAGAAATTTTCCACCCACTTGCATATGAAGTTTCCCATGAGAGCTATGCGTGAAAACGAAACATCATTTTCAGTATTTTATCACGAAAATAAATAAAGAACTGCATTAGATGATATTTAAAGGAGGTCTTAATGGTTGGAGGAGCTTTGCGCGATTATAGTTTTTTTACTTGTTTTTCTAATTAATGCTTAAAAATATTTGACCCAAATGTCCCTATTGGCCGTCGAATGTTTTTACATATTTCTTTATCTATTTTATATTCTCCATAGGAGCGAAGCTAACTGTTAAAATGAAAGGGTTGTTTTAAGTAATTTTACAACTAATCCTTGACTTTCGTCGTTAAAGGAAATTGCTTTTTACTAATTAGGAAGAAGGTTGAAAAAACTTTTGTATAAAAGCAATACTGAGCAACCTTCACAATGCTTTAACATTTTTTTTTGGAAGGTGTAATGTTGTTTTTACATGAAAAATTGTGAATGTTTCAGCTAAACTCACTTCTACTTACTTATAGTCCCCATACGCTGCATTTGCATATGAAAGACTCTACCGTCCGTATTTGATTAATTCACTTGTTGTACTTAAATTTACATAAAAAATTTTTCACAAACATTTATGAGCATTTTGCTTACACACTTCAACCGTATCATTACAACCCATGATACATTTGAAGATAATTAAGACCTGGCAAATTTTTGATGGACAACATTACAATTGTAACTAGAGTATGGTCTATCACGGGTATTGGTTTGTGGTTGCGTATGTACTGTCCAGAATGCTAGAGAATCTGAAAATGAGATACATGTTCTATGTATATACATAGGGTGAATTGATTCTTAATTTTATGCTGGCCTCCAAATAAAGTTTAATATATATGTAATATAATCGCCACTCACATATGTATACATATAAAATTCTATATTAATTCAACCAATGTCTGTCTGTTTATTCGCCTACTTGTTTGTCTTTCTGATTACAGTTTTTGAAATACTAAGTGTTTCGAAATTTTTTGATCAATTAACGCAGATCAAGCGTTTCTGCGGCAAGGCTTGTATCCAATCTAATATGTATATTAAAAGTACACATAGATAAGCAGTCGATTACGGAGTAGATATTCCACCTTGTAATTAAACATCATATAGCAATAGTACTAGTAATAATGAACTTTAAATGATTCAAGCCGAACACAACTTTCGCATTTTTTCATACCCTCGATTCCGGCGGATAGCAGTTTTCAAAAATGTTTTTGTCTAACAGGAGCTAGAACATCTTGTGAAATATGTATTAAGCAATTTTGAATTTATGGATGTTATTACTTTATTAAGACATTTATTATATATATTATTAAAAAGCGTCAAAATTACGAGGCTAAACGAAGGGAATGCGTAGCAATATCGGTGCAATAATCGGTGGTAGAAAAGAACCTTATTAATAATCTATATATATTTATATCATTATTCTATATTTTAGCAAGAATTTTAAACCAAATGTTTCACCAGATCCATCAAAGAATACACCCTCGAATTTAAATAATCGTTTACACACACACATTAAATCTTTTGACGGATATATTTTATTATTTGAATTTAAAATCGAAGGGGGTTTTCAGAAGACTTGCCTTACCTTCTCTTCCCTTTAGGTTTTTTTCCTTTATCCATTTCCTCTTTGCAGCCTTTAGCTCTGGGTAAGTAAACGCTATGATTGGTTAATTTTAAGTGAACAAATAACTTATTTTTCGATTCAAAATTCGCTTGACATGTCGCGCAGATATGCAATGTTTTTTCATGGCTTTCGTGATTTGTTAAATTCGTTAAACCATTGCTGTGATTACTTTCTTTTGCTTCGTTTTTTGTAACAGCAGGACTAACGCAAGAAGAAATAGCTGTTTGCTTGATGGTTTGGCCCTTGGATGCTTTTTGTTTGTTTTTGTTCTTCCTACCTCCTTTTTTATTTGCATTAGCCCAGCCTTCGTCAGTATCTGTTCCATTTTCGTCTTTTTCCAATGATTTCTCCAATTCTTCTTTTCCAAACTTGTTCTCATCATCTTGCCCTTCGAGTGTTATTACTGAAGTTTTTGATTTCTTAGCGTCTTTTTTACCTTTGCGAGATCTGTTGGGTGGTTTTAAGTCCTCATCTGTTTGCTCTACTTCTTCTTGCTCCTTCCTTCTCCCACTATTTTGATGTACGTCTTCTTCGTTTTGCATTTCAGCCTTTAATTTTCCCAAATTCTCCCTGTGTTTCTTACTTGTCTCATGGTTGGCAAAAGCGTTTTCATTTTTGAACCCCCGATTACAAGCCACACAATATAAATCATCTAAATAATCCTCTGTATCGTCCTCTCCTACAAGTATATCACCGTTTAAGCTAGAAAGTTCGAGTCCATCAGCATCATCAGTCTCCACATCTTCTTCGTCATATTCTTCATCACTATATTGCTGTTCCAATTGTTTTAATTGCTCTTCATAATCGTCGTCCTTTTGGGCATCGCGAGAAAGACGAACTTCCTCTAATTCTTCTTGACGCCTTCGAATCTGTTCCAAACGGTTCTGTTCTTGTTTTTGTCGGTTAAGAGCAGCTCTCTCCTCCAGCAAGCGTTTATTGGCTAAAACACGTTTGTCGCGCTTACGTACGAAAGCCACCAAATTACGTACCTACAAATTAGATTTTAAACTTGAACCCATTTTTCATTTAAGTTATATTACCAAATACCTCTTCATTACGTTCTTTTTTAGCTTTTTGTACAACTTTCTTCATGTCCTTTTCAATTTCTCTTAATATACGACGATCCTTGATTGCTTTTACATCATACGGGCATAACCAGACATAGGTTTTCTTGGTACAATAAGCACTCCAATAAGCATAGAAGGGGCCAACTATCTCTTCATAACTACTTTGAGAATTGCCAAACGATGGCACTTTTTCCACTTCCATTTCGTCGTCCATAAATTCAGCATCTTCGGCAATTATTTGCTGAAAGACGTTACTATATACAGAATAGAAGCCTTTGTCATCATCGCCATAACCTTTAAAGCACGACCCCGAAAAGTATTGAAAAACATCCAAACAATTATCTTCATAATCAGAATTTTTCCCTCTTAATATCTGCTCCCGATGATTATCATACCAAGCACGCTCTTGGAAATCAGACAAAACATCATAAGCTTGTTGTATTAGTTGAAAACGTTCTTTTGCCTCATCCAAACAATTCAGATTTTTGTCTGGATGCCATTTTAAAGCCAATTTACGATAGGCAGTTTTTATCTCACTTTCACTGGCATTGCGTTCCACGCCGAGCTCTTCATAATAACACTTCATAGTGTTAAGGGGAAAACAACAAATTGCTTAAATAACAATTAAATTTTGACGATTCAAGTATATTTTTATAATCAAACAGCTGTATTTTAACATTTGCACAGAGTTTCTTGACAATTTATTTGTTTACTCTGTGGGATTATGCGTATGAAGAATGAAGGGGAGATTTTCCACCCGCTTTGAGACGTTGACATACTTCAGCTTTGAAATGTTGTTTGTTACTCTTGTTTCTTGCAGCACAGAATATTTTGTGTTCATTTGAAAATATTTGATATTAATATTTTGATTTAGTGTTAACTTTATATTATTTCAACATCTAACACAAATCTCTTCTTCTTCTTAAATGTTCAGTTAGTTAACAACACATGATTCGTCGCGTTTCAAAAAGTCTTTTTTATTATTTTGCGTTAATTAGATTCTTTTTGACTCTGACATTGCTCGCAAGTTTTGAGTCTACCGCAATTATTTTCTTGCGGTTTATTATTGCTTTCTTTGTTGTCTTGCTGTTATTAGTTAATGATAAATATATTTTTATTTATTTTCGAATTTTATTATCATATTGACACAATAATTCTTCTTCTTCTTTTTAAAAGAAACAATAACTTGTTATCATAGGAAGAGGAAATGCGATACTTATCGGTTCTGTTTTTTGCTAAAGGTTTCGAGTTTGACGCCAAAATGCATGGATCTTCTAGGAAGCCCTAAATTAACTGAACCACGTTTGCGAAAGTTTTGTTTTAATCGGCAGAATTATAAAGTTCTTCGCATTTATTAAGAAACATGCTAGCAGGTCTGCTATTCAAAATAGGGCTCATAATTGTTTACCGATAAGACAAATGTTTTTGAAAACTATAAATTGATTTCACGTCCATTCTATTATGGATTGAAGAGTGCTAAGATCATAATTGGACACAAGGCCAACAATTTTAAGATGCCAATGCGCCAGAACAAAATACACGCCCAATCCTCTTCTGACACGAATTTTTTTTAACACGAAGTTTGATTTAACGCGACTCAAAAGTAGAACAAAATTCTATTTTACACGAATTGTTTTATTTTAATGATTCAATATTCGATGAATTTTTTTAATTAATTTTTTTTTTGATGTTTCTATGAATTGTTCCACTCTCACTCCACACCAATATGCGTTGTAACTTCGTGTTATATTTTTCATAATTGAGTGAGATTATGCCGATTGTGTGCGTACATGAACGGGATTCCCCGAATTATGTATACAGCGGAGGCGTAACGTACTTTTCAAACAATGTAGTTTGATTTTTCAAAGTATAATTGATTTTTTAATGAATTAAAATGTGTAAGTACGAAATAAATTCTTAAGTGAACTTTAATAAGAATTTTCTAATGTTCATTTATTGTACATTGTGTGTTCATTGTGCTTTTCACTTGCATGTTTGTTTGCAACCAATCTACTATTTTTCCATTTGACCAAAATATTTTTTTGTTCGAATTTTTTGGGAGCGTATCTACCGTGTGAAAACACAATTAGTTGTATTATTGGATTGTGGGAATATTCCCTTAAACATTAGCACTAATATGCAGCTATTACAGGCGGGACCACTTGCGGTTTATGACCGACCCATCTTTTATTATTCTTATTTCATTCGATTCTTTTTGAACAGACAGTGCCAAGCGACTTACGTGATTACTCAGTCTGACAATATATTGTGAGGAAATCTACTCAATTAGATTTTTATTCAAGGAAGGAAAGTCCAGCTCATCATGAACAGTTGTTGCTGCTAACGAATCGCGGGACATTAACAATAAAGCGGAAGAATTTAGGTTGATATTTTTGAAATATTTCAATATTAGAGTTACTGGCTGTTCCCCACAGTCCTACGCCGTAAGAAAATTTGCCTCTGAAAAAATGTGCGAGGTCGGAAATTGTATATAGATGTACATAAATACTAGGCTTTTGGTGCAATTTTGTTGTGGTTGTCGGGTTTGAGGTATGAAGATCAAAGTAAGCAAAAATTTAATGCAAGACTAGGCGTAGAGCAGTAAACGAACATTTTAGATGCCAAGGAATCTAGAAGAAATAATTGCTGAGGTTTTGATTTTTTAGTAATGGACTCTTGACCTGATTAATTTGAATTTTGAAGCTTATATCGGGAGAGTGAATAATGATCTTCGGTCAAAAGTGGTCTCAGCATAGCCGAGGGGAGATTCGCGATTGTCTATTCGGTGTTAGCGGGTTTGAATTCGTTGTAGAAGCTATTTATATGTATATCATCCTTATATTCGCTTGCTAATGCTTTAAGTCTAAAAATTTGATCAGCTATTTACTTTGAATTTCTCTGTTGTTTGTGATCGATCTTCTGATCTCTTCTTCTTTATATAATATTATAAGTCTTAAGCTTTAGATCTAAGTTCGTTTGTTAGAACTTTAGGACTGAAGAAAAATATTGCAAAAAATAACTTTGAACTGAAAAAATTGTTTACTTGGACTGTTCACTTTCAACTGTTCTCTGATCGACGCACTTCTCTTCTATGATTTTAAGTTAAAGGGTTGTTAATTGGGCTGAAGGAATGCTATAGTCAGGAAAGAATAAATACATTAATTCTAAATTAACCTAACTGAAAGATAGAAGGCCGATAAAGAGACTTAGATTAATCTACGTTTAGATTAATACTTTGCAGGATATTCGGTGAGTACTTTCAAGAGGTGCATCTTTCAAAACTATAGTAAGCTTCCTTCGATGCCGCGGCTCAAAAGCACCTTTTTATTAGGAATTAAAAAAATGTATCAAAATCGTGACATGAAGTGCAATAGTCCAAAAGACCGAAGTCCTAAATCGGTGGGAGCGAAAGCGCTCAGTGTAACGTAAACTGATCGCAACTCCTTTTTTTTAACAAAAATTTTTGGATTTTTGCACGTTACTCGGAAATTATAATATTTAGAAAGCTGAAATTTTCCACATTCACTTCACAAAGCACTCCATTCCTTACGTGCCAAAATGGAAAACATCCACCATGCCTACACAAAGTTACAAGTGATTAAATTTTCTCTTTTCTCACTTATCATAAGGCAAACAAGATCGAACGTTTAAAAATATTTTGTGCACTCCTTACATGAAAATTATCTGCCTAAGAATGGGTTCATTTTAAAATGAATATGGTAGACACCGCGATTACTTTTTTCTTAATAATACTAACGATATGGGTATGAAATAAAAGAACTTGGAAAGTAGAATGCAAAAAGCATAGGCATCATGCAAAGGAATAATAAAAGAGAAAACGCAAAAAAAGGACGAGGAAAGATAGATAAAGGATGGAAAGCAATTAAAAGCGTTCTCAATGATTGATAATAGAATGAAGAATTTTCAACGAGAATAGATATTCATTTAAATTCCTCTATCGCTAGAAACGGAAAATGGCACTTTCTTAAGTATTGAAGAGATTTTAATTCGCTTTGTTTCTTAAGAAGCTTTGCAAACACTTGATACTTCACTAACATGTTTTTATTCAAAGGGACATCCTTATCTTATTGACCATTACGATCGTATATACGAGGAAGTGTTGTAACCTTGCCAGAAAAATCTGTTTTACTTGCTTAGACAGAATGGTATCACGTTTTTTGCATGCTAATGCAATTTTTGTTGAAGATTTATTTCTGTTTACATTACATATTATTCATGCGAATGCTTGTTCTTTACAAAATTACCCCCACACTAGACGTTACTCGTTTGTTGTCACATTGAATATTCGAAAAACTAACTCTGAAATTCTCTCAGGGGTTGGATGTCAACACAACAATAACAAATAAAATAATATAAATAAGCCTGCACTAACAACATGCTCCAGACAACCGACGAAACGATGACTAGCAGACAGTTAATATATGTATGATTTTTTGTTTTCTTTTTTTCCCTTTTGTTGGTGTTGTTTTCTTTTTGCAAATATTGCGCAAGTGCATCATCAGCGATACTGACGATACTGTAAATCGCGTAATAACATAATATAAACAGGAGCCAACAATAATGTATGAATGCTCTGTGAGTGAGAATGCAGCTCCAGGGAGGACTATTTGTCTGTTTCACAACTCAGTTGTTTTCAGCACTTGCCTTGAATCAGATACAATTCGGTTAAAATTTACCGTATAGTGAACATAAAAAAAAAGTACATATATATATATGTACATATATATATACATATATA
>CCAG010023105.1:0-30648 GCA_001077435.1 Glossina morsitans morsitans
ATATATATATATATATATATATATATATATATATATATATGCATATAAATGTATATGCATATATATATATACATATACATGCACGGATATGCTTGTTGTATGTATGTTTATACATTGCATTTTAGTTCTCTGCATGTATGTGTATAGAACTAAACTCTCTTTTATTTAACATAAACTGAGATATGCTCTCATTTCATTTCATGTTTACCGTTATCATTTGATTCACATGCTTCTGGTGGTATATTTGTCGTTATCTTTTTGTCTCTAACCGTAAACAAACGGCATAAAAAAACAAATATATATATATACGTATACGTATGTATAAAAAAGAAACATGAACGGCATCATCATTATAATAAACACTACAGCAATAATAGCAAAAACAACAAATCAAAGGAAGGAAACTTATAAGTATACATAGAGAGAGAGAGAGAGAGAGACAGTGAGAGAGAGAGAGAAGAGAAGAGAGAAAAGAAAGAAGTGTTTTGTGTTTGTGTGTTTGTTTGGTGTCTGTTGTGTAACAAACGTAATTTAACGTAAAATACACACAAACGTTCACACAAATATTAATGCATGTAAATTGTTGTGATTGAGATTGTTGTGTAACGGTTATGAAGACAATAAAAAAGGATATGCAGAAGGCTGAAGATTATGTGAAAAAGGTAATGGAACGACATACGCATATACGTAAACATATATATAAAGATATAACGTAACTTTTTTTTGTTCTATTATAAATTTATTTGCTATTGTGTTGGTCGGCACGGCACAGCCTTTGGATAATAATGTTTGTTGTTGTTGTTGTTCTTGTTGTCTGTACATGATTACTTTTATGTGTGCCAAAGAGCGAGTCAGTCTCCAGGGGGCTTTTAAGTTAAGCTTAAGAATTTTTCTTTATCTAGGCTATAAAAACGAAGAAAATGTGTTTTGAGGATTTGGAATTGAGTATGAAAAAAAGAAGGAGGCCAATAACTAGGGTTTTCTTTCTTTTTTTTTGCTTCCTTAACACCACAGCACACCTTAGCTATAACGATAAAATGAAAAGTTGAAATTTTTATGTGCAAGAAAAGAAAAATAAGAAAAAACAAAAAATACCTTCAGTCAAGTCAGTTAGCACTAGAATTGATTTATTTTAAGAAGTGCCTTATTAGTTATTCTGCTGTATCAAATATTTCGCTTTGTTCGAGTTGGAAATGGAAGAGCATATGCCACTGTAGAGTAACATTTATTATGCCCTACACTACTTGTGTTACAAGCATATGCGGATGTAAGCAACACCTAGAATATACCTAGGAAAATCCATCTTTTGTTATAAAGATCGCTTCAAAATCATTTTCTAAATTCGCTTAAAATTGGGTGTTCGTCTGTTCGTCTTATTTTCTTGTATTCAACCTCCAGGCTGTTATCTTTGAAGTATTCTCTGAAATTTGGTACACATTTGTCGGCCCATGGACGAAAACTACTGAAAATTGCTCGGATCAAATCACTTCTATGGTAAGTGTACCATCCAAAACCTTGTGATGAAAACTCGTTGTATGAATGTCTGTAGAGTGATATGGGCTATATAAAGGTGAATAGTGTTTAGTGTTTTTACTTGTTTTTAAAAGGTATTAGTTTGTTACAAATAAATTTTTTTTTCATTCAGCTTCATTTACATTGCACGAGGGAACAGCAAAGGAACCGGCCGAACCTGAGTCGGTAGTTATAGGCAAGTCAACGCCACTTAAAGGGGTAGCTGGAGCATTGATAGCGGCGGTGGACTTGCGTTTTTTTATGGCGCCTGTACCATGATCAGGACTTGCATTAAAAGAGTGTCTAGTCTCCTCTAAATCAGTCACCCCGTCGAAACTTATGTCTGAAGCCATTACCAAAGAAGTCAAAGCTGCAGTCCCAGCAGTAGCCTGAGCTGCAGTCAGAGCAATGAAAAAATATGCGAAGTTATTGGATATTACCTCGTCACGTTCACCACCTCGATGGTGGCCTATGGAGGATAGATATATGAAGGGTGATGGCCTTTCTTTGATGGAGTATTCTTGAAATTCAAATCTCTTTACTCATTTTACAGTGTTAATAGGATTAATAAACGTTATAGGGATCCGTAACCCGGTAGAAGCCACGAAATGAAGATCTAGTTTAGTTATGTAATCAACTTTTTTGTTAAAACTTAAAAAAGAACGCGTACCAACCCAAATTGGCCGAATATTACTAGGAAATGCGTCTTCGAATAGTGGATAGTGTCAGTTGAAAAATGAGAAGAGCATTGAGGACCAACTGCAGCATAGGTGTTGCGGCCAGATCGCTGTGTTGCACGAAATATCACAACATTAAAATGCTTGCCCAAAAAGTATGCTATTAAAATTTTTTGCAAAGCCATATTAAAATATATATTTAAATATATTTATATACGTGTGTATATTTTTTAAACAATTATTTCCTTCTGCATCTGTTTTGTACATTAAATTTCATAGAGCTTTGCGAAAAATTCCCTTAGCATACTTTTCGGACAAGTATTTGAACGCTTATAATATTTCGTATAGCGCGTTACATATATTTGTATATTATGTGCATATATATATATATATATATATATATGTATCTTATATTATAATTGTATATTGTATATTTGTATGTGTACAATTTTCCATGCACGTCAGGAGACAATAATTGTGGTTTACCAGATTTATAAAAAGCCAAAATACGCATTAGAGCTTTCGTAATATCTAAATACTCGTGATGATCAAATTATTCTTTAGCCGTAAGCAGACGTTTGCTGCATCTGCTCTTGGTATGCTAGTGGCAAAAATTTATTTATTATGTAGGTAAATATTTCGTTTAGTCTATGGAATTGCTGCCAATCGGTATAAAAATACCATTTCAAATAATATAAGGGCGGTGTATGACATTTATACTAAATGCAATATTGAACAAATGGTGGTGAATGTGGGTCGTCAAAGCATTTGCGATTTGATATTTGTGTCTTTATCTATAAAATAAAAAAAAGGGAAGAGTATCTAGTGTTACTTGAGCAAATGTTAAGACTACAGAAAAAAGAAAAATTCTCAGCCTTTGCTTTTAAAAAAATGCTTTCCATTTGCGGTTTTACTGCTTCTATCAAAAATGTGATATTTGGATTCCACCAATGCATATGTGGCTCACCATATAATTTGTTGCCTCTTAGGGCCTCTTAGGGGTTACTAGTATTCGATGGATGTTATATGATGCGATCAATATATCGATGCAAGGTATATTCACGCTTTTTGTTTTCAATCAGTGTTCTTCAAAATACGATTGGAGGAGATTGAAAGTTCGTGCTCCTTTTCCATGACTACTCTCTCTGCAAAAACATGTCAGCGTCTCTATGCTTTAACGTCAGCACATGCTTGAACAGCTTAATCAGACGAATCCCGCAGACTTATCGAGTAATTTACGAGCATTTCCGGCACGCCGAGCTTGCCAGACAATCTTTCAAGTGAGGCCGGCTGATCCAAGAGTGCAATACCAATTACTGTTCACACTTTCCTCTCTGGGCAAGGCGAGGCTTATCATGTACCTCAATTAGTTACTGCCCAAGCAATAGGCGGGAATCATAGCCACCACGTGTTCGCCAAAGTATTTTGCAGTGGTGCCACTCCTGCTTAGTAATGCGAAGACAAATGTGATATTAAAATGAATGTGCAGCCTGACCCCCGTGGATCTCATAGTTTTATTCTGTAATGCTTTAGGATTATTAGTAATACGCTTGTCATAGTTGCAGACAAACTTTTGCTTCTGCATTATCCGCACTTCCGGGACCCTATTTAGCTAATATTCCCTTGGATTTTTAGTTTATAAAGAGCAGATATCAACCCAGCATACACTAAGTATATATCCACACTACGAAGTTCTCTGGCCCTCTCACTAACTCGTCCACTTGTTTGTTAAACTTTGAACCTTCATTCTGGCCGAATTCTTAGACGACTGAAAAGGGACTGTCGGATGTCTTGGCAATGCAGAAAATTACTCACCTTACTTCTTATTCTTATTTTTATGTAAGCGCGCAAAGTTAGGAGGTTTATTCGGAAAATTCTATGTTGATCTTCCATATAGGTTTTCCATTGGTATTGATGCTAAAAATGAAGTTTTAAAAATTAAAATCGCGTCTTTAGTATTTTTGGGGTCAGGACCGTATTAAGGACAAATTCTGAAAGCGTTTAGACTACCACACTTACGTTTAGAGTATATTTCCCAGCAGTTATTTCGCTGACGATAGAATAGTTCTGTTCGATTTTAGTCATTTTGCTTATTTCAGAGATCAGAAATCAGATTAAAACCGCGTGTAGAGGCTGATAGCCCCAAGTTTCATCAATAATTATGAAAACTCTTCTTGGCAAAATGATGTGACTGGTGATCAAAAAATGTTATTAGAAACTCTTCTTGATCAGAAATGAAAAAATTTGCCAGCAAATCGCTTTGCCAAGCGCAATAGATCCGTGCAGTTACACAGTGTACGCACACTTTTACACTTTTAGACTGATATTTTATATGCTTGGGGTGATTTCGGTTCT
Source organism: Glossina morsitans morsitans (assembly GCA_001077435.1). Lineage (NCBI taxonomy): Eukaryota > Metazoa > Arthropoda > Insecta > Diptera > Glossinidae > Glossina > Glossina morsitans. Next base: position 4,545 of record CCAG010023105.1, read on the forward strand.
AGCCAATTTTCAACTCATGTTATGTAGCCTTTAATTAAAAATGTATATAAGAATTTTAAATCTTTAATCTTAGTTTTAGCGAATTTGAGCGTTCCAACAACGTACGGTGGACGGAAGAAATCAGATCCAGAATTTATGTAGACAGGGAAACTAAGCACTTTATGGCGTTTTTTATGCGAGTTTGTTGATTTTACGAAAGAGTTTTATATCTCGATTGCGGCTGTAACAAGAAATCAATTATATTCGTATTGAATTGAACTTATCCATCATACGCCCCTTCAATATGCCTGCCTGTGCCATTTGATTGCGAGACCGATCGAAAGATACATCACGCATTGCATCGTACATATTATATATCATATATAGAATTAAAGTCATATTTTAATTCATTTGTTAACAACTTTTACGCAATTCAACGTAAGGCACTCCCTTTGCGGCATATCTTTTTTATATTCATTACTGAACGAAGGGCATCAAATTCTGAAGCCAGTGCAAAGCCTGCGCTAAAAATTCTTCTTGTTTGCGAAACTGAAGATATCACGTATACTTTTGATAGCTCGCGCTTGCAGATTGGTACTGAAAATGGGTCCTATCGGTCGAGGCACACGGTCAAATAACACGTGAAGTGAGAACTACTCCTCTCTTTCAAAGCCTAAAGGAATTGAACTTTTCGTTCGCTGCTCATAAACTGCAATAGTAAATATTTGCATACTTAGATTTAATATACGGGTGGCGGGTATAGAAGATTCGGACACAGTGGAATATGACTTTCTAAGTTGTTAAGATTGTCGGCTAACTTTCAAGCCTGCGAGAAACCTTTCTTTAGCAACTTTCTGGTGTTCATTTAAAAGGAAGATAAAAATGATCAAATTTTTATCAACTATGTTTAGCTCTCCTTACAAGGAGAGCTAAAACAAAACTGGGGCTTAATTTACTTTTCTACATAAATGGCCTCGTAATGGTAGTTTCAGAGAAGGGAAGTGTTTCAATTAGTTGCGTTAATTATGCCACATTTCAATACTATAAAAATATTTTAGAAATGTCTGTGATGGAACCTGGCGGGGAAAAGCTTATCTCTGTTTTGGAGATAAATGATAGTTCAAGGCTGAATTACGAATTTCTGCTTTGTGGATGTTACTACAACTTTGCAATCGTCGAGATGCTTAGTGAAGGTAAAAATGGAATTACTCATGTCTTAGAAAATCATTGGATAGATACTTAATTTTGTATTCCAGTCCTAAATGCGAGTACAATGTAATTTTCTTTAGACCCTCAAATTTTTAAATTCTTTATTGGAATTTATTGAACTCGAAAAACTTACTAGCATAAGGATTGCGTTAAAGCACTATAGTGGGCCACTGTTCACCATAAAATACCGTTCGCTACGCTAAAGGTATTCATGTAAGGATTTTTTAAAGTGGGATATTATATGAGAAGTGGTCGAAAAAGAAGTTCGATCTGTACCACGTTTGCCGTTGATTCAAAACACGTCAGTTTGCCAAATTTCATCAAAATATCTCGAAAATTGCGGCCGGTAGATTAAACACAAGCAAAAAGACGGTCAGATGGACAGACACGCTTAGAAAGTGAATCTAAATCGATCGGTATAATAAAAGATAGGTCTATGTTAAGTCCCCCTTGCTGTTCCATACATCCGCACAAATTTAATACATACTTGTACGTATATATTAAGATACCAGTCCTTCTGGAAGAAAAGTCATTACGGGGAGAAAAAAAAATGGCAAGACTTACGTTAAGGACATGGAATTTCGGTTGTACCGTGGCCGCCGTCTAGCTATCTTGTTTTCAGTGGACCTTAACTGACTATTTTTTCCAAATATTTATGTAAAGATTAGTTCATTATATATTTTTGCAGTTCTTTAGAAGAATATTTAAAGAGGTCCGTCCACTGTATGCAGGAAACCACGAAAAACCTAAATATACCAGATTTAAGTAAAATATATCAGATTTGAATCCTGGAACTGGAATCCTGGTAGACGCACTTAGACAAAATGTTTGGCGCCAAATTAAGAACATGGATGGAGAATCACATAGTGAGGCCCCGAAAAAAAGGCAACAAAAATAAATCAAATTCCAGTTCAGTCTCAAACACAATAACGCAGACCACCGATAACAATCATCATTTAAATCATTCAACTGCCGAAATTTACAGCAAACACAAACATGCTGCCTCTGGTTTTACTATGTATCAGCATCATAGCAACGGTGCTGGATCACCTTTTAAAACGAACTCCAATTCGAATAGTTCTAGTGCCAATCATACCGGTTGCAGTAGCGTTATATCGAGCCCTGTTAGAAGACGTGAGGTGTCACCGATACAAAATCATGTAAGTTTGCAAATACCGTAAAATGTCGTGAATGTCGTAATTGTAACCTTTCCTTTCACTTAGACTCAAAGTCGTTATGGTTGGCAATCTCCAGATCGTGAATATATCATATCTCCGAAATCTGATCATTTTCTCTATCCTTCGCAACATTCTAGTCAGCAATACTTGCAAAGCAATACTAACACTAATACAAACTCCCAAGAGATTTCCGGAGAAGATAATAAATATAAGTCGACGCAGCCACAACAAGAACAACAACAACAACCGACGCAACAACATCAATTAAATTGTTCTACGTCTTCCTTCTCTTCTCTATCATGGTCTACCGGGTCCAAAGAACCTTCGATGAACTCATCTGGTGTCCAACAAGTGAAAACGTCAGCTGTTACGCAAGTAGTGGAAATCAATAATGGTCTTGAGCACAAAGTGTTCACTCCCGAAGAACAAAGGAATTCTGATGAGGACCCTAATGCTGTTCATTACGAGGAGATTGGCACACTGATTAGACATCCTGAGAATTTATTTCACGGAACTACTTTACCGCCAGAAAGACCAAAATCTGAGCAATTCTCCTGTTCTACTCACACGGGTAGAATATTGATCGAAGAGGGGCACAGCCAGGATGATCACTCGGCACGTTATGGGCGTTTACTGCCTTCAAAAATGCCTAACCCTATTATTGTTAGTTTTCGTAGCGGCAGTGAAGAATGCATACCACGTCAAGGGGTACATGGTGTTCAAACCAGTGGAGCCCATTCTTACACTGGCGGTGATCACACCGGAGGTTTTATGCATATTCGCAACATTCAGCGTAGCAAACATCTGCCTCCAATTTATGGAGGTCAGGCTCTAAGCGAGAATCGTCCCCCTGGAGCACCGCTCATCAGTCTTTCGTCACCGGAAAGTGCTTACTCTACCGGTTACTCGACTGATGGCACTTCGCCGGGTAATGGCTACACTCCACCAGAATACTACATAAATATGCGTACTGGCACTCACTACTTTCCCAAAAGCATTAATTCCCTGGCCATTGAGGCGCAAAGATATAAATTTGGTTTAAATAAAATCGAAGAAATGTCACCTATTGACCCCTTGGTACTTAGAACACACTTGATTAGATTCCTTCTTGAATAATCGTCTTGAATATATAATAATTTTTTCAGCCTAAAACTTCATTTAATCATCGCAGTAATATTGATGAATGTGATGGTGGACAAATGAAAATGCCAAGCTTCCCAATAGTGCCTCCTTGGGCATCCGGCCCTCCTAGCAGTCCTCTACCTATGCATGCCCCCATTGTTATACCCACTTTAAAAGGTTTTGAATGTAAGTTTTTATTCATTCCCAATTTCGTACTCAAAGGCTTTGTTTGCCTTGTAGCTCCTTCCCCCCGACAACGCTGTCGCATACGCACCAATCCATGGTATTCAACGACCGAAACCTCTTCATCCAGCTCAACAGCTACTCATTCACAGCCAGGAGTTATGTTAACAGCATCGCAGATCTCTTCCATGACCATTTCTTCCAACTCATCACAGTCGACCCAATCGGCCCCTTCCACCATTCATATTGAGAGCAATAATAAAAGAGACAAATCTCCAGGCGTCAAGTCAATGAGCACAAGTTCATCAGCCGGCGGCGGTAGCAGTGGTTTAAGTATTAAGCACAAGTAAGTAGTATGAAAATAAGGAATAAATGTTTGTATTTATATACATATATATATATATTTATATATACGTATGTGCAAATGTAGTAATATTTATGTATGCATATATTCAATGCCATTCCTTGCTTACAGCAGCATGACATATGTTTCTTCGGAGAGCTCATCGTCGCTAACAGAAGTGGAAAATGTTCATAGGTCCTTCACATCCAACACCATGCGTCGTAAGCGTTCTTTGCAATTGCAACAACACTGTATAGAACCTGTTGCTGATAGTCCGCATAAACAAAATTATCATGAATTGCCCTTGGCTGCGATGAGTGACGATGACGCCACTTTGAATGAAATGATGGGAAAATTTGATGAAAGCTATGTATACGAGAAAGAGACAGATATATTGAGGTGGGTGGAAAGAAAAATTAGGTTAGCTTATTAACAGTTATGAATAAGGAAAAAGTGCTTTGCATGGTTTTTTATGCAATCAAGGCCCTCATTAATATGACCCAAAGGGGTTAAAGAAGCATGCATGGAAATTTTGAAAGCCAAGTTTCGATATTCAACGCGCAGCGACGAATAGTTCATCTATTGCTTTTTTTTATCTTACATCACTTGTGGTACACAGGTATGTTGAGTTTCTGCGGATGTATGAAATACCCAGAGGGATTTGAGATCGACTCGCATTTTGTTGTACCGATCGATTCAGAATCACTTTCTGAATTATTTTCTGAATCGATCTTAGTCTGTCTGTCCATCTGCCCATTTATTCGTCTATCTGTATTGTTTTCTTGTTTCACCCTATATGGCGCCCTTTTCGAAATATGTTGATGAAATCTAGTACACTGGTGTGCTGCGGCCTAAAAACGAACACTATTGAAACTCACATCGGATCACTTTCTCGATGGCTTTCCATGTAACGCCTCACTTTGAAAAGTCATTATTCGAATATTTGTAGGATAGTATAGAGCATTTAATGTTGGGCCGTGTCCCACTATTGTAGTTTTACTTACTTTATTACGCTTTCTTCGTTCATTTACACATACAAAGCAAACTAACATCTTATCGTTGTAACATAGTGAATATTTTTACACCTTACACCACTTGTGATATAAGGTTACATTAAGTTTGTGGAGATGTACGCAACGCCCAGAAGGACTTGAAGCTTGTCTACTTGTCTCCTCGTCTGTCTGCCTTGCTTTCTTGTGCTCAATTTATAGATCGGAATTTTTCAGATATTTTGATGAAATTCGGTCCACTGACATCGTTTGGTGGTTTGTTTTGTACGGATGAATACTACTGAAAATTGTTCGGACCGGACCACTTTTTCGACCACTTTCCATAAAAAGCCTTATTTTGTGAAGTCGTTATGTTAATAAGTGTAGTGTTATAGGGTACTTAATCGTGGGCCGTGTCCCGCTACAATGTTTTTACTTGTTGTTGTCAGATATTTCGGGAATTTTTATGCAACTCTTTAAAACATATTTTTATCTCCTGCAAACATTCCACATATATAATATATCAACGTATTAAGGACGGCAATGATAAATCCATTACAAGTACAAATATTACGAATGTAAGATTTAATGAGACGGCCGAAACTGAAGGAACTCCGGCATATCGGACAGTACATTAATCTTAACTTTGTGATGCCCCGCTCGCCTACGTATTTCGCTTAAAAAGCAAATATCTTAGCGATAATAGTTCACAGCTAAAACACTTCTTCCAATCGTGTGCTCTGTACTTTAATAAATACTAAGACTACCATTGCTGCTCATTGCTTCCAATTATAAAGCGGTTTTATATTTTTTCATTAGTGACTCAGATCCCACAGATTGCCCTTCGGATCTGGATACTGGCCAGGATGCAGGAGACGAATGCGATACTGATGAATTATTGGATATTGATTTCATTGACACGTCATCTATGCAGGAAGTGTACGAGCGCAAGGATGCTTTAAGCAATATCGGTCCGTGTTATTACGTTCAGGGAAGTCCTTTGTTGAACCAATTTCAGCTGCATAAAGCTGCAACGCGTATACCGAGAAATTCTAGAAGTCTGAAAATATCGGCTGAACAAAACTTATTGGTCAGCGCTGGTGGTAGTGCGCAGCGAAGACGTAAACGTTATCATAAAACCCGTAAGAAGAGCTCAGAGAGCAGAGATCATGGTCATCGATCACCAATGAGAAAACCACGTGAAACTCGCAGTGTTGGTGGCACACCAGTTTGTCTACGGAAGCATATAAATGCTAGTGATAAGGAAAGGTAAAGGAGCAGCTTAAGGAATAATTTCATATAATCTTTACATTTAATATTTCACAAATTGCAGATATAGTCGTACGACACCCTCGCAATTGTCACAGCGCTCAAATTCTTTAACTGACGCTCGCGAAAAACGTTTCATGACCGTGGGGGAAAGTGAAAAAGCCTTGCTTAGGGCTGACTTCGAGGCTGATGTTAAATATCGTCAATTGATTATGGAAGCCGAGTTGATTCTAGTTTCGATGAGGAATAGTGCGCAAAGGTAAAATTAGTTTGACGCGATCCATTACGCCATACACCACTTGCGGCACAAGCGTATGTTCGATTTGTGCGGATGTATGCGATAGCCAGAACAACTTGGGGTCGACTAACCTTTTATTATACCTAGGGTGCCCTTCTAAATTGTCTGTCCGCCTGTCCGTCCATTTTCCTGCAGGGTCCAATTTTTGAGATATTTTGGTGAAAGTTTGGCCGACTGGTGTGTTTCGAGCTATGAAAAGACGATCCTAGCCCTTCCCCTATAACGCTTTATTTTGAAAACCTGATATATGAGTAACTGTAGGGTGGTGTAGCGTATTTAATGGTGAGCCGCGACGCACTATAGTGTTTTTAATTGTTTTTTAAAAGAGAAATGATTTTTGTTTTTTGGGATTTCTTTCTGAACAATTCAAGTATACCTCGAGAAACTCCCGTAGCAAGCCCTCGACGCGTAAATCCTTTGGCTAACAAACGCGTCGAAATGATTAAAAACTGCGAAATAGAACCTAAAAGAGATCTTTCGAAGCAACAATCCCAACAACAACAACAGCAACAACAACAGCAACAACTGACAAACAAATTGCGTTCTTCATCTGAACTAAGCGAACAGGAACTAATGGCTGCTGTTAACAAACGCATTGAATTATTAAAATATGAAAGCAATTCGCCACCCACTAGTCCAAAGTTAGTTCCATGCAGTCCACGCAAGACTCATTTGACTAATTTTATAAATCAAAATCTAACTAACGATCTTATTAATCGAAAGTCGCACGAGAGTTCGCCTTTAACGCCACGACGAGCTATGCAAAGTCCTGCCTGCTCTCCTAGACAACAGCGGCGTTTGAAGACCCAATCACCGGTGCTAAAAACAATCACGCATTCTAATAATCAAATTTTATATAATCTCAGCGACTCCGATCAAGAATTGTGCGCTATTTTGAATCAGAAAGATGAGCGTAATCAAAATTTTCTCAAAGAAAAGGCCAATATTGTTGCCGCTTTAGAGGATGTGAAAAATCAAAATTTCCTTGATTCTCAGCGAAAAGTGAAAAGTTATTGCCCTCAAAGTGAGCCCTTAAAACGAAAAGTCTATAAGGGAGCGACAGCCTATGAACAATTGAAAAATGATTATGAAAATGAATCAGGTGAGTAAACAAGCTGTCAGTTCCCTCTTTCTCTCATGCACTCGTCCACCTAATTATTCGTTTGTCACTGTATACGTTTTCTGTATTGTCAAGTGAGTATCATGCAACATCGACACCAGCTGAAATCGTTTAATTCCGGCAGCAGTGATTTTCAAAAGGATCGTTTGAAACCCTACAACCTTAGAGATGACTTCAATCATTTAAGTAAAATGCAAACCGAGCAAAACGATCATTTATCGTTGAATAAAACCGCTTTGATTGTTAGCACTATTGAAGACTTGAAAAGAAATTTGGAGCATCAAAGCTTGGAACTTAATGGACTTAACGAGACTTAATAAAAAAGAAAATGAAAAAAAGAAAAAAAAAAACACAAGAAATAATTATAGCGCAGGTGAAGACCAAAAAACCAAAACTGAAACCAGAATTTGAGTATGTAGTCATAAAAGTTGAGCTCTTTAATTAATTATTTAGTCATATATAAAAGCTCATACTGCCCGCACATAATACACTCACTCAAGCATTACATTGCATTACATTATATGTACATTTAACAAATATTTGTCGTAGTAATAATTCGTTTTTGAGTTATTATCCTTTAGTATGAGAAAAAAAAGAAAGAAGAAAAAAGAAAGAAAACCTATATACACTTCATAAAACCTATATACACTCAAATGTGAACTTCCCTTGAATCCCTCCATTTATAATTGTTTATTAAATGCTTAGTTGTTGTATTTAGAAAATGAAAACATAAATTCGTAGAATTTGATTTTATAAGAAAACAAGAAACTCCGAAAAGCAGATGCGCCATAAATGTGGACAACCGTTACTTGAACTTAGCTCAACCGAACTAAGCAGACTAATTCGAGTTTAAAGATAATCTTTTCCCTTTAAACCGTTCTTTCTCCATTTTTTTCTTTTTTTACGTTTCTTTAAAATAATTTTTCTAAAGAATTTTTATACCCACCAAAGAGGCGAAATATGCGTAACGTTCGGAAAATGCCTTCAAATGCATAAAGAAACCGGTTCGCTTTGTCCGCGCGTTAGCTTGTTAGCCTGTTAGTCTGCGATTCTGTCAGTATGCCTTCTGCCATTCTTTCAGTCTGTCAATTTTCTACCTTATCCATAAGCAGACGGACAGACATAGAGAATGGCAGACTGAAAGATTGATAAGTAGTTTGACACAGTGAGAGGGTGGCAAAATGGGAGAGTAGTACGCCTAAGAAAAAATCACTAAGATTGATGACAATGAGCTGCAGTTTGTACCAATATCTAAAAAGTGCTTTCGCTCAAGTGCTTGTACACAAACACAATTTGAAGGACAAGCGACGGGCTGTGATACTCAAATTTACACTTTTCTTGAGTCCCTCTATTTATAATTTAGAGAAAAACAATTCAGAAAACTTAAAAAAATTAACTCACACACGACCGATATATGAAGTGATCTCTTGCTATATATAGCAGAGAAATATCCTGAACAAGTTTGTGGTGGGCAATAGTAGATTCGCTCTAAGCCAAACCCGTTAAATTCTTTCGCGTTATCAACTGCTTTTCATGTTCTCCCTATTTTCATATAATTTCTTTGCTTACTAAGCGCATTAAATTAGTTTAAATAATAATTTAAAACTTTGTCTAGTCACTTCTTTTTTCAAAGTTATATTTTTTACAAGTTCATAAGCCTTCGAAAGTCTATGTAATTCTATATTCTGCTGATTAGATTCCATTAATTGCTTTCACTTATTCCTGCATTGGTCTGCTTGTCACTGTCGTTCTATATTTATCCCTTTATTTCTTTATTTGCCGTTTGAATGTTTATTATAATTTTTCTTCTTCTTCTTTTTGTAGCAATATCTTCATGATTTATTATTTGTATTCTTGCACGCAGCGAATATAGGGAAATTACTTGAAACTTAAATGCTATCTTAGCATTAGATTTAAGTTTAAAGTCAACTACATACCAGATGGAATTCCAAATATGCTTCTATTTTCCAAGTAAGGGGTGAGGAAAGTTTCTAAACTAATTTTGGATGATCAAAAGACAACAGTTTATTAGCGTGTTTATGACTTTGCCAGGGTCTTGTGAAAGAAAATCCTTAGAATCATCTTCAGAATTCTAAGCGTACGCCGATCTTGACGAATGCATTTTCCCAAAACTTGTTCTTGACCACGATTCCGATTGGAGGCTGACGAACTTACAGCAAAGCTGTTGAACTCATATGATCTTAAGCTAAGCAATAGCTTTCAATACGAACTTCGTAGATGATCGATATTGATAACGCCTTTAAAACGTGCGTTGAAACGCGCTAGTTGAGTATATATATTTTCGTATATAAATTTCCCAGACTGACGTTTAACGATTGTCAAGTGGAATGAAGTGCTAAGATTTACAGTCAGTAAAATGATCGTCAAACAAAGCAGTAAATCTTATTAACGACAAGGCTTTTCATGAAGTTTTATCGATACTTCTATGCATTTTTTTTAAATATAAAAAAAAAACTATTTCTTTTTAATAAACTTTTACTTAGTATTATTTCTAAGAAATTTTTGAAAAATTCCTTCAGCTTCTAAGTTATTCCGAGGTACTTTGCTAGTGAGTTTTCAATGGAATCTGTGAAAGTAATTTGGGAATATGTGACATCCAGTGTTCGTTTACGGCGATGTTACAACTGCGGATCCTTTTCATCAGTTCAGCTTCTTCCTAATATTCCCTAAGTTTAGTTTCTGACAGTAGGGAATCTATTTACTGATAGGTTGATTAAACTTTCAGTCAATTCTTCTTTCAGTCAGTCTTCGTCAGCCTTTTTTTGGCAAGAGGTGTCGAGGATTTTGCGTATAGTGCCCCACTGCACATAAAATGCTAGAATGAAGTCAGGGGTAATAGTCACAGATAACTAGTGGTTTTTCACATTTGCCCCTGTTCGGCCCTTATGTTTATAGACCTATATGCAGGCGATCAATTGTGTTCCCTCATAAGTACGACAATCTTACATCACTTAAAGAGTCAACCAAACTGGGGTACGAAATGTGAGAGACTGAGTATGGGCCAAACTCTGTCAAATGGTGCTCCGTCTAGAACTCTATTTCGTTGTCATGACTTGTCTTGTCTTTGTGGGTGCCAAATAATAGGTAGACAGACTGACATCCGTGGTTTCTATAGCTCAGATTATAATATTTCTGGCTAATCGGCATTACGCCATCCATCTTTTCCTGCGGGAGGACTATCGGTGAGGCAATGTTAGACGCCTCATTAATTACTACTTCTCGGATCCCCTCAACATCCAGCCTTGGACGTCGATAATAGCTAATGTTTTAGTAAAGGAGTTTGCCAGTAGACCAGTGCCGATATTCTCGATGGTTTCTCCAAGAAGACTTCCCGCGACAGGCAGAATAATCGCCACAGGCTAGAAAGCGAATTGCACTACAAGCCAATTAAACTTTTTTTCAGCTACCTTAACTTTTCTCTGAGCAAACTTTTTACTTGGCCTATAGAGCATGTACATAAATATTTCTCTACCAACCTAAGATATCCTTTCTTAGCATGAAAGCGCTTGTTAACCACTTCGGAGAGCGTAGGTCCGCACAAGTTAATCTGTCTTCTTCTCGATATCTGAAGCCAATCTGCTTTTTACGAGGTCTTCATCTTTTCGCCTGCCAGAACAGTTACGACGATTATACAATGGCGCTGACGAGTTTCTTTGACTCGACACGAAACATAACGGGATTTTTCTACGAAAAAGATATCAGTTGGGCAAAGAACAGAACTCAGATAGTGATTTGGAATTCTGCCTGTGGCAAGATTTTAACTGACGTCGTTGCTCAGAAATAAGCGAAATACTTTGATGTATAAAATCAATTTGGTTTTAGTTTTATGCATGGTTTTAAGTCTTTCTCTTGGTTTAAGTTTAGAAACGATTTCCCCAAGCTTTTGTGTAAGAAAAAATTTGTATTTCTTCGACTTTGATAAACGAAACGAGTGTGTAGAAATAATCTAAAAATTAATTGAAAATTATATCAGAGTGAAATTCATAAAGAAAAAAAGGAAAATTATATTAATTTAAAATAAATTATCGTAAATCATTAATGAACTAAAAGTTGAAAAATTCCCAAAAAAAAAGAGAAAATAAATTAAAATCACACGTTGGTTATAAAATTAAGAGTATTGAACGAAGGAAAGAAAAAAATCGGATAATTGAATTAAACATTATAATTAAAATCATTATTAATATTAGCCGTGAAAGAAAAATAATTTTTTTCTTTTTTTGTATTTTTTTTTTTTTGTCGTATTAAGATAGCCGTTATTTTATTACTAAGTTAACAAATGTTAATTAAATTCAGTTAAAGTTTTGTTTTTATTTTATAGGAAAATAAGATTTCTTTAGGAAATCATTCTATAGTCAAATTTTATGTTTGTTTAACAAAATTTTACACTTATTTAGCATAAATATTTGTTATTATTAAGTTACAAAAAAAATGAAAAAAAAGATTAAAAATAACCATAGGAAAGAATAGTTAAAATAATTTTTGTTCCTTTTTTTCAAAGTTCTTTGTTGAATTTAGAAAGTTTTTTTTCTTTTGCGCTCGAACATTTGCAACAAATTTTTAACTTTAAAAATTTATTATTAAAATGAATTAATTTAATTGAATTCATTGCAGCTACCATTACTAGCATATGGAGCATATCTCTCTTAGACAGTATTATTATTATTATTATATTTATGTACTGATTACATTACATACATACATACATCATATGCATATAAAGTGATAAAGAAAGAAAGAAAGAAAGAAAAATAATTGAAATAAATTTTTTTTTTAAAAAAACTTATTTATTTGGATACAATAAACGAAAAATTTACATTTAATCAAAAAAATCGAGTAACACAACCTCTTCGTTTACTTGGCATATTAATTAGTCTGTAGATTTCTATTAATTCTTTAGTTTGACTTATCGAAAACAAGTAGTGTTTTCGAATGCTTGAGTTTAGTATGAACTTATTAACCATTCCTTTAATTAGACTTTGAATTATTTATGGTAAAATATGTAGTTTCTGCTCTTTTTGTTTTTTTTTTTTTTTTGTTTCATTTCACGTGCACTAGCATACGGTGCAAAAGGTTTGGATCGAATCAAACCTAGAGTTTGCAAAACTTATCCATCAGTGTGCAAGTTAAGGGTTAAATCAAGCGGAACGATAAGAGAAACGGGAATGGACACACTGTAGTGAGGCGCCTCCCGGCATTAAACTCACTTACTCACATGACAACTTCTCAAAATAAGGTGTTCTAGGGGAAGTGGTCACAAAACTGGTCCGATCCGCAATTTTCAATTGTGCCCGTCCTTGGACCCAAAAAGAATTTCAAAAATTACAGCCTGTCAATTGAATGGAATAGAACACAAGACGTCCAGATGGACAGATAAGTTTAGATCAATTCAGAAACCGCTCGGTATAATGTAAAGCATTGCATACGTCCGTACGAACTTAATATACCTTTGTACCACAAGTCGTGTAGGGTAGAAAAAGAAAGATAACGATTAGAATTAAAGCTTCGTTTTTCTCGAATGTAATGATATTCCAAACAAATACAGAGTACAGCGTCTGTTGGTTTTTTGCTTTAATAAGTACAAAACACATATACAAGCTTGAGGAAGAAGGTCGAGGAAATGGCGTGACGGTTTCACAATGCATGACTTCAGAGTCATTTAACTTTGGTGACGCGAGCCCTATGAGGTCATACTATGTTGCGTCAGAACGATAACAGTCAATAGATAATTAAATGTGACGCTTGCTTATTCAATCGAAAGTTAGCGAATTTTGGGAAATTCTCCGCAGGCCTGCGAAGGAATTCGTGCTGTTTACGGTGAAGACGGATTAGTGAAATTACTAATAAACGCACGGTTTGCTCCTGTTCATTCGGGAAATTTCTGTGTTATAGATAAAGTCAATGAAATTCTTCAAGAAATTGAGAAAGATGCATTTTCTGCACAACGAAGAAGGCTTTGGACTTCTTTGCGCAAAATGAAGTTCGGTATGTGAGTACCATATGAATTAACAGTGGAAAACTTATCGGACCAAGTGTATCCCTGCTGAAATGAAACAAAATCGAACAATCTTTGAAGCGTTCGACAGTGAAACGTAGGTCACGAGGGACAACGTTATGCGAAAAGTTCGTGGCCCAACATGAATAGGATTGGAAACAAAATGGAGCGGCCTGATCTGCTTTAAGTGGATCAGTTGGGATTACACAGCGCAATTAAGGTACAGCGAGCCTAATTTATGCCCAAGGAAAGTGTTGTCTTTCGTCACGATCCTAGGACGACACACTTTCTAAGGGCTTTGCAAAAACTTAAAGGGGCACTACCAGAAAATTTTAGAACATCAACCGTATAGCTTGGACATTCTAGCGCTATGAATTTTTTCCTGCATGTTACAATAGAAGCGAAGATTGAATGACAAATTGCCACGCTTAAGTATAAACTATAATCACGTTGAAAAGACTACCGAGTATCTGTTTGCATTTAAATGATGATTTTTCGCCATAAAAGTTAATCGAAACGTACTGAGCTTCAATTCGAATGTTGTCCTAAGGTCCGAAACAGCGGATAAGTAACTTGCGGATAGGCTATGCCTTTTAAACCCCTGCTACCTGGTGCTCCAGTCTGCTGCCTGATCCGTAGGACCCTCTTTTCGTAGGATTAAAATCATTTATCTACGATATAATCGACTTCAACGTCAAAAAGTCAATTAATTTGACGCTTAGAATTCATTATATTCAGTGCAGTGATGTTGTTCCATCATAGATAATGTCAAGCAACTACTTTGAAAGTTTGGAAGTATTGCCCATGAGCGCGACGTGTGAGTACTCTGGGCACCAACTGGGACGATTTTTGCTTCTATTAACATAGAATAGCAGGTCGAAAATAAAATGAGTGAGCATTCCAACAAGTTATCAATCCGATGAATATAACTAACTCCAGGCAAAATCCTCTACTCTTCCAAAATATGTAGAATACCAGAGAGTAAATTTTTAGATTTCTAAATAGTTGTGGGATTGAGGTATGTGTTCAAAGTTCAGTACGCTATTAAGGTGCAGTTTTCACCATAACCTAATAAAACTTTTCTGCCCTATAAAGCGACAATGTTCGTAAAAGTTCTTATATAGGGTAGGGTCCAAAAAATAGGCAGAGATAGTCCAATTTTAGTACAGTTAATTTTTTTTTATCTTAAATTACTGTTATAATCCGATTTTCATCATGAAGGATTGAAAATAAGACGTTTTTGTCATATGAACTTCAGTTTTCGTTATATGAGAGGGAGTGAAAAAATTGCCCGAGCCGGTCCAAAGTTTTCACACTAATTTAGACTGCCGAAATATTATTACTTAGCTGCTTTCGTCAAGAAATTTTGACTGTTACAATTGTTTCCATATAAGGACATTTCAAAACAGGGAGTTATATGAGGAGTGGTCGAAAAAGTGAACCGATCCGAACCACTTCCAATAGTGTTCGTCATTGGATCGTCAGCATACCAAATTTCATCGAAATATCTCGGAAATTGCTATCTGCAGGTTAAACGCAAATTTACATGAACAAACATCGGACGGACGGGCAGGCAGACAAGTTTAATAAAAGGTGGATCAATCTTAAGCCCTTCTGCATGTTAGATATGTCCGCTCAAATTTAACATACCCTGTACCAGAAGCGACGTACAGTTTAATGGTCATGGTGCATCATATATTTAATGGCTTCTATAGTCTACGTTTTGGGTAAGAAATATAAAACAATTCCGCCTTGATTGTTATGAAATACAAGTTTTGATGAGCGGCCTAGACGGTTCTTAAAAACAAAATTTTCGTCGCAGGGCGAAGCACACAAAAAATGACATTGCTTAAGTTCAAGGGCTGTCACTTCCACCGTCTGCAGAAACCCTTTAGTTAAACCGTATCACATGTTAACAAAATTCAAGGCTCTTGGGGGATGTTGGAAACCAGAACGGTAGGTCCTTGTAGGAAGTTATAATAAATTATGAAATGATATGAGTTCAGTAAACGGCCTAAGGGTTGTGCGAAATGTTTAACCATAATTTTGACATCTATCGTATATAGACGACATCATAGTTTTAATGCCTTTATGTTTTGCACAGTGCAAAAGTCTGTTCTTAAGACATGAAAGCTTAAATAGATATGTATTGTTGAGTAGTTCATTACACAAAAGACGCTGGACTTCGTTTTTGTACGAGGGAAATTTGTTTTTTACCAAGCTCCGGGTCCGAAAATCCATAAGTAGAGAGATAGCGATTCATCAAATTTGGTATTGTTATTGTTATTTTGTAGAACCAGAAAGATGGTGCTCTATCGACCAATTAGCCGAAGTCAAGCTGCTGGTTCTCTCTGTTACACTCGAATGCAGGCTAAAAAAAATTTTTCGTTTAACCTTGAAGGAGTAACATTAGCTTTAATATTTGAGAAATACTTCTTTTGCTTGAATACTTAAATAATTATTACTATAATAATACTTTCTCTTTTGTTGATAAAATATTACTCCACTCAAGTATCCATTAACGCTTATCTCGATTTTTATGGTAAGATCGGTATTAACACAAGCTATCGTAAAGTTAATTATTCTTTGCATAGGCGTTAAGTACTCGAAATTATCTGCCTTTCTATATTTCCAGCTGAGCTTGACCTGTTATGTAGAAGTGACGTAAAGCCGCGCCCATATATGAAAAAGCTTCATAGTAATAATGAGTTCTTGCCCATCCACTGCTAACTTTTTAGAATTTTTCCCGCAAATTGCGAAGTTTTTATAGGGTGGAACATTTGACAAAGTGTGGAATACACGAGGTTGTGCAGTTGTACGTAGTACGTGGGGACAGCTTCATCTTTTATTGAATCATTTTTGGAATCGATCGATGTCTGTCTATCCGTCCGCCCCTCTAATGTCTGTGCATATAAATTTGCGTTCAATCTGTAGGTGGAAGCTTTTGGGATATTTTGATGAAATTTGTACGAACGTCGATGTTTTGGGCATCCTCCGATCAGAAAAGAATGTCTTTGCATGAAAATAACGTGTAATGTTTAGTGCATTATTACAAAAATGATCGAATAACTGTACAAGCCGAAGAGGTCTAGGGTGTTTAATTGTTGGTCTTATCCCACCGTAATGTTCCTACTTGTTTTCACTAAAGAAAAATTTAAGAGTCAATATAGACTTATCAGCTAAAAGCTCTGGAGCATAACTTGACAGATGCGGTATAATTATCAGTTCCTTGCTAACTATGAAGAGGACCATTGCGGAATTGTCCTGATTTGCAAAACACATTTAGCGAGAAAATCGCGGAAAAAACATTAAACTCAGGCTCGTTCTTGTGGACATTCATACGGAGCAGCCAGGGCAAAATTGTAAGCTCGTTGATAATTACGGGCGGGACCCGTCTGGTCGATTGCACTGATTTTCGAATGTAATAGGCTAGAAAGAAAAAATATGAAGACGAAAATTGTATGTCTCGATAACATTATCAGCCTCTAACCTTGATTTTAACAGATGGACATACTGACATACAGATGGGTAGAGGGATGTATTTAAGCCGTTACCTTTACACAGGATAATGAAGCGTATATGTTGCATGCAGAGCGTATTTCTACGCTTTGAAACATTTTGCAAATTTTATATCGCATCTGTGCCGAGTGTAAAAAGTGAAAGTTTATGAAAGTTTATGAGTTGGCCATGGTTATGAGTTGGTACGGAATTTCATACTAATAATATTAAGGGAACCTTAACTTCAAAGGTTCAAGGCGCGTGTTATGTAGGATAGAAACATGAAATTTACATTTTAGAAGATTCAAGCGCCCTGTTCTGTCTGTATTAGCACGCGAACCCTTCTTTCTCCGCTCATTTCCACGCGTTAACCTTTCTATTATATGGTTTTTTTTAGTTTAAATTGCTTTTAATTAGCTCACAAACTTTAGACAATGGGCCCTCTTTGTTCGGTAAGAGCTTAACTCACGTGCCTAATTAAATTGCATTTATAGTGACAATGAAAGAAGTTCTTTTTTTTTCATTTTGCAACGCTTTAATTAAAGGAATTGCTGTGACACTCACTTACGTCCACAATAAATTTGAATTGTTTTAGTGGTAATAGAAAAAGAGTTTTATTTTATTTTTTTTATTTTTTAACAATATTCTAATTAAAGGAATTTTTTTCTTTTTAAGGCAATTACTTACGTCTAGAATTGTTTTGAACGTTTAATGGCAAGCGAAAAAGCATTTTATTGTATATATATACTTTTTTTAACAATATTCTAATGAAAGGAATGTTTTTTAATAATAATTTGCTTAAATTTTCCATTACACAATTGAAATTGAGAAGAAACCTTTGCGCCAGTGCTGACTCTTAATTTATTTGTCTGACTGAATTTTTTAAAAAAGATCGCTTACACTATTTTAATTAGAGGAATTTTTTTAAAGAATATTTTCTTTACCTCAATTTAAAGAATTGGACTTTTGTGTAGTTAAACTTTCTTTTCTTCTTTTTTTTTGTAATACAAAGTGCTTAGAGAGCTTATACCGTTTTAATAGTGTTTCCTCTCCTCTACTTTAATGTAATTTTCTTAGATTTATTTAGAAAACTTTTGTTTTGTAGCCTTTTCTTCCGTTGCAGTGGAAAAAATATAGTTTTTCATTAAAAAAGTAATTTATTAAAGACCCTACACCACCCTAGAGTTGAAGTGTTGCATGGGAAACATGTTGGTCACCCAAATTTCATCAAATATCAAAATATTTAAAAAATTGTGACATGTGGCTTGACAACAAGAATACAAAACCAAAAGACGGGTGGGTCTATGTCCAGCCATTCTCCAAAATTCCAATACAGGCATAGATGAATTCAAAAATTCATACTGCATTGATCCGTATAACAGCAGGTGGATCTTTTGAATTCCCTCTGGCTGTTGTTTACATTCTTACGAACTTTATATACCCGTGAACCACAAGTGGTGTAGGGTATAAAAATGAAAAGATAAATTAATAAGCGGGCAAGTTTCGATGAACAAAAAATATTTTTTTATCAAGGCGCGGTAGCCCTCGCAAAGCAATATTTTCCTTCTTGATATCTTTCTAGAAGTCAAAGCAAGAAAAAAGTGAACCACCCATTTCAATTTTCCGAAAATTTAATTCAAAGGCCACACGGAAAGCGATTCTTGGGGTTTTTATGTAGTGCCATTGCCCAATTATTTGTCTTTTTATTGTAAATTGTGAACAGAATCCATAAATTTTAATTTATCGAAAATTGGCTCGACGCCGGCCCATAGATGAGGACGTATTATGAGAAGACGCTGGCTGGGCTCATCAAACGAAAGACAAAATTTGCGAAAGGGGCCTTAGTTACGGTCTATGATGATTTTCTGTTTTTGCAAAAACAAATATTCTCCAAGAGAAGCTAATCCCACCCAGTTACCTTATAAAAAGCAAATCGCGAAATATTCTTGTTCTGCAAAATTAATTCCAATTTAATAAAATTAAGTGAAAGGGTAATAAACAGTTGATCAGTGACTATATATTAATGATGAGTATTCACACAAGTGCTGGTCTTAAGACAACAGAGTATTTAATCGAAGCTTGTGATAAATGTATAAAATATGCCTATATATACATATAAGTAGAAAAAAGAATACCCTAAGTTTACAAAGTTGCACAAGATAACCCTCTACAGCCGTCTTGCCTATGTGTAGAAGGCATGTCCCCCTGTTGGCGGATTAATAAATATATACGAAATATAAAAATAAGGAAAAACAAGTAAGAAAATAATATTCGGCTTAAGTCGAATACCTCTTACCCACCACTTTAAGTTTAAAAATAAATTCAAAAACGCCAGAAAAGGAAAGAATGAAATTTGGTCACTCGATAACATTACGTCGAGTGCGAGTGTGAAAGGTGGCTTAGTGAGAAAGTTGTATTCGACTGTTCCTGTCTGCGGCCTACCACTGTTCTCTTAAAAAACACTTAAAGAACTTCCAACGCTTGCACCAAATTTGAAAATGATGGCTGAATTTTTGCAACCCAAAGTATATTTCCCATAGAGGGATAGACAGACATCATCGACCAATTTGATCTATTTTCAACCCTGATCTGAAGTGTAGGCAGACGGAGAGGCAGACCTGGCCAGTTCGATTCAGAATTTGTTATTGATCAGGCATAAACATAATTTGTCGGTTTTCTAAAGCTTGACCTTCTGGATGTCGCAAGTGTTTCGACAAGTTAAATGCATGGCATGAAGCAGTTATGGGAGAATCGTCGTTTTTCGCTAATTCATGAGCCTCTCTGATACACATTTGCCAACATTTTGTAAGTGGGTTACCAGTAGCTGTCTGCATGGCGACATATTTGTGTTAATCCCTTTTTCCGCGAATTGTTGCTAATTCTTTCGATGAAGGCCGTCTGCATGCGGCAGGTAAAGCGTCGTGAGTGTGTATGTATATGGTTTTAGCATTACTTGCAACTAGGTTTCTTAAGAAATCGACCAGTTTTCATGCAAACTCAAATCATCAAATGGATGGTTTTCGTAACGTAATATTACTTACCGATCGCGAAGTACTAAACAGGTAAAAACCATTTAACAAGGGAGCTACGTTCCAAAAAATTACCGTGCTATGCGAATCCGTGTTATATGAAACGAAGAGCTACTACCAAAACGAGGGTTAGGTTAAAAAAAAAAAAAAATTCCATCATATTTTCATCACATATCAATATGAAATAACCAACCTGTTCTTCACCATCATTGATCGCTACTAACCGTGGGTGTCAATTTTTTGCCAAGATATCCTGCGTTTCTCTTGAGATCCATGCTCTACCTTTTGCAAAAAATGTGTTATTTTAGTTCGCTTGGCTTTGGTTAAAAGATTTTTAGAAAGTTCCTTATAAGGTGCTAAGCACTTCTGGAGTTCTTTTTTAAACTTTGTGTTCTTTTCGTTTGAAACGTGCTTTCGTTCTTCATTTAAGAAATATGACTCTAATTGCTTCGCTAAACCTAATCTTTTCTTTATCCTTTGCATAGTAGACTTTCTAGTAAGACTAGGAGATTTCCCACTTTCGAATTAAAAAGTTTGCTCGAGTTTGGAAAAGTTCGCTTTTAATAGTTTTTTTTTTTTATTGCATTTCATGTAAGATGAGACTTTTAGCCACTTTCTGAATCGTGTTATAGTGAGCCCGTGCTACAGAAGTACCGTGTTATATGGTGGTAACCTGTAATTTGAAGTTTTTACTCTTTTCCACGGTTGTCGAACATTTTCAATCATGCCATCATGGACTTCCTCCATAGTTGCTTCTTTCTCATGCAAATGGGATCTGCGCCGCACACAAGAGTTTACTAAAAGTTATTTGTAAACCGTGCCGTGTTTACGTTTTGATCCTTTAAATGTTCGCCCTTGATCTGTAGATCGACTTTAGGAGCGTAGATAACAAATTTTTAATTTCAATCTTCGAACCACCGTGAACTTGCAAAGACTGACTTCGAAAGAATAAACTAACGACTGCGAATAAATACGCTGAGAATGTCAAAGTGACCATTAATAGTTAATTAATTAAAAGTTATAGGATTAATAAAATTATCATAGCATTAATTTTTGAGCGGTGGGTATAAAAATAAAAATAATCATAATAATTATGACAATATCTCTACTGAGGACAATCTATCTAAGAGCTTAATTTATTAATTAAATATGATTGTGGCTTTTATATATATATATATATATATATATATATATGTATATACAAATATAAAATATATATATAGAATTTAAAATAATCTAAGTAAGTAAGCACATTAATAGAGGACCAATCTACGATATTATTAACTAGAAAATTAAATTTCTACATAAATATTTTTGCGATAATTAAATCAATAAAAACAACTAACGACGTTAACAAAAATTATTTACACTCTAAGGTATTTTGATATAACAAAGCAAAGGTAAGTGAATTGAAAAGTAAAAGTTCTTAATAAAGTTAAAGCGGGAATCAATTAAAGAACATGCAAGTATTAGATGTTGGTGGCCTACGTCTTTCGAAAAACAGGTCGCGCAGTAACAGTGCCTTTGTAGGAAAGTAGAACAATCAACTCTAAATGGCGCGCAAGCATTTGTTCGCGGTAAGTCTTCGACGATAACAAGGAAAACAAACAAACGCCATCGACTCATTCTTCATTATGGCGGCCGTGCAATACTTATTTGGCATTTAACGGCTTACTTTCGTAGTCAGAAGAAGGCGTTGATGCATTCATTCCAAAATCATATTTTGCAGACGTCGCAAGCGCAATGCCAAAAATGCTATGAAAACCGGTCCGAACGCAAAAGTTCAAAAGAGTGTAGATCGTAAAAGAGAATATTTTGGATGACAGTGAAGTAAATTTTATAGTCAAACTCCTATTTAAAGGTAGATGTTTATTCTTTTCATTATGACGACCCGCATCATTCCTAAACAAATTTAAATTTGTTTCGTCGCCCCTTGTCGCTTCTGGTCCTCACCAACTTTTGCGAGCTAAAAGAACTTTCGGGCCCATTCTTCTTGGTAGATTATCGTCGACAAAGTTGAAGGAATCTCACTTTTCCAAAATTATCATTCGATTATCGGGAACAGGAGAAGTTTTTTCAATTGCTCGGCGTCTCTCAATATTTCTTTTGGGGGTTTAAAGCAACGTGATGAAGTTTCTGAACTAGCCGCCTTTCTTTTTGACTTCAATGGGTTGCTCGACCCATCCAACCACAAAATTATAAAAATTCATTTAAATTGCATTTCCTTTTTAAGAAATACGATTACGTGGATGTAAACCACTTTTCCAAAACACTTCACTTTAAAGAGGACGCACCTAGTTCACTGTCCACATGAAAAGCTACTAAAGCATCATAAAAGCCCTCAACGTCTTACTGCACAAATTGGCTACCGTGAGATGCGCAGAATTCATTTCGGACAATGTTGGGACACGGAAACGTTGTGTGGGCTTTGTGGAAGCTATCTTTTACTTCACACTTATTTTCCTGTCCACTTTTGTGAAGACTATAAATATCTTTAAGAAAATATTGTGCGCATACTGTTCTTCGAACTATGCCAATTATTTAACAAGTATTACCATTTACGTGAGGTCATAGTTCCGATAAGGAGAAATTATGGTCAAACGTAGCTATTAAGTACTTATTTTTATATAAATGTATAATTTTTATAATGTGTTAACATTTTAAAACGCTTGACAAGCGTCATTCGCACAAACACGCACAGTGCTGAATGGTTGTCCTAGAAGCAAGTTATTCCGGAAAACATAAAAAGAAAGCGCAAACCTATTTGGAAAGACCGAAAGTGACGTTGCATGAGATAGTCGATGCCCTAAACATATCAAAAGGCAGTGTGATTTACTGCTTTGCATGACCATTCGCGGATGAGAAAGATCTCTTCAAAGCAGGTACCGCTTTTGCTTACTTTAGATAGCCACGTGTTGATAACTCAGAGCGCTATTTGGTGTTGTTAGGAGAAATGAAGAGGATGTCGTCATCCGATATATGACAATAGATGAAAGATAAATTCATCACTTTTACTCCAAAGGCAAGTCGGTAGTCTACTCAGTGGAAAGCAACCGGCGAGAGCCGTTCAAAACGATCAACAACACAGTCCTCGGCTAGCGAGGCTATATGAACTGTAATTTCTTCTTTATTTTCGAAGTAATGCACTCAAGTTGATCAAGAATATATATACTTTGTAGGGGTCTGCTTCTTATGCCCACAAGCGAAGCATATGAGTATTAGATCATGACCGCCATATTTTAGAAAAATCCCAGCTCTACTTTGAAATGACAAAATTTTGGAAATTTTCGATACATTTTTATTCATAATTAACATTCTATAGCTAATGATAATCAGAAATGATTCACATCGGCACATCGACTTTTATTGAAGAGTTGAATGAGATGGCAAATATTTGATATTTATATTGAGACGAATAAAATTCTTTTACGCTTTACTGCTTTTAGCAATTATTTGTTGTCTTGTTTTATGCCCTACAACACTTGTGGCACAGGGGCATATTAAGTTTGCGCGGATATATGCAACGCCTGCATAGACTTGATTCTCTTTAATCATCTCTCATTATGCCAATCGATACGGAATCACTTTCTGAACTGATTGAAGCTTATCTATCCGTCCGTCCAATTTGGTTTCTTCCATTCAACTTATGGGCCGCAGTTTTTGAGAGTTTTGATGACGTGCTTTGGGTCAAGGGCGAACACTGTTGAAAACGATTCGGATTGGACCACTTTTTCACGCACTTGCCATATAACGTCTTATTTCGGAACGTTGTTACATGGATAATTGGTAGGGTAGTGTAGGGTATTTAATGGTAAACCGTGGCCACCTGCAGTGCTTTTACTTGTTTTCAATTTCGTTATATTCAATTCACCTCGTAAAACGTCAGCAGCGCTCATTATGATGGAATCTTTCATTGGAAATTTCCATGAATTCATAATCGTGTAATGCATCAACAGAAAAATTGCTTGTTTACATGATTTTACGACATTCTAGAAACTGTTTAGCTCACTCACAGAACGTCAGCATCAAATAGCATCGAAAACTGGACGGTCAGCAGGCCGGTCAATAAATGATGGCAGGTAAAAAAAAAAAAGGTAGAGATAAAAAAAGAAAGAGAAGGTAACATATAAAACGCAGAATTTAGTAGGGGCGCGGTATGGATAGCTTTGTATAAACATATAAATTCCCCTTTTACTGTAAAACCAGCAATTGTTAGGGTAAGCTCTAGAAACACATGTTTATCTCGTGAGCGTGCAGTGCAGCATGTCGAGCAAGCACGTCATTAAACGAATACAAAAACGAATAAAAAACATGACTTAACTCTCAGGTGAATTGATTAAATGATTCAGTTAACTATGAAAGCTTTTTCCGTTTTTTTCTTTTCTTATTTCATTTATTTATTTACTTCGTCTCGTTTTTTTTTTTTTTTTTTTTTTTTTTGGACAATTATCAAGTTAAGATAAGAATTGGGTTTTTATAGGTTTGTCATTGTCGTAGCCGTTGTCGTTGTCGTTGTCGTTATTGTTGTTGCTGTTGTAAGCTTTGTAAATGTTGCTATTAACTTGGCTATTCAGAGTCGTGTTTGACTCAGTTAGTAGCCAGTTTTCAAACTTGGCTAACTTGACTGACTAGTTAGCTGGCCTGCTGGCCTGTTGGCTTGTTGGCTTGTTGGCAGTCTAGCTGCCTGCTTAACTGTCTGGCTGGCCAACTGTCTGGCTGTGTGGCTGGTTGTTTGGTTGGCTATAGTTATCGTCTTCATTGTTGACGTCAAGGTCATCCTTTGCTGCAGCAGTGAAGTTGTTACTGTTGTCATTGTAGTGTCGTTGTTATTTTTTTTAACTCTGTTGTTGTTTTACGTTTTCAATGGCTGTACTTATATGATGTCTTGGCTGTTTTTTCTTCTTCTTCTTCTTTTATATACATACATTCGATTATATATATTTTAAATTTTATTTTTGTTTATTTATTTTTAGATCTACACTCTTTCCCTACACGACGCTCTTCCGATCTATGACTTGTTTTTGTATTTTGTTTGCTCTTGGAATTTTTTTCAATACAAAGTTTGTTTTAATTTGGCGAAAAAAAAACAAAAATGTAAAATTCAAGCCAAGTTTTTGTCTTTTCTTTCTAACATAAAAAATAAGTTAAAAAAGCAAAACTTAAAAAAAAAACCAAAAATCTTTGATGGTCAATAACAGGCGATTACTATATGGTTGTTTGTTTTTGTTGTAGCGAAAGGTGATTAGAAACAAAATCTTGAAAAATGCACACAAGAGGTGTGTCTGAGTTTTCAATAACAAAAGGCAACAACAAAAAAGAATCTTTACTGAATTTTAGTACAACAAGTGGATGATTTTTCAGTAACAACACGACGCCTAGGTACAAGTGGGTAAATAATCGCTTATAGCAAAGATTAAAGCTTCTGCGAATCTGTCCATGTAAATGTGTTTGCTATGAGTGCGTATGTTTGCGTGCTATTGCATTTCTATAAAAAGCAATTATTTATTTGCTAAAAGCTTATAATTATATCTGAAATTTTTATTCAAAAACTGGTTAAAAAAAAGAAAAAAAACTAAAATTTCGAGAATTAAATAATTTTCAAAAAAAAAAAAAGAAAAAACACATTTAAAGCTTTTCATATTAAAACTTTAACGCTGTCGGATTTCGCGTGATTTAAAAGTCAACAAATTTGTGTTTGTTTTTGTTATTTGTTTGTTTGATTATTTGGTTTTTGTAAATCGTAAGTCCTTCAGAGTTAGTTCACTTAAATGCTCTCCATCTTAGACGTTTCTATCGATACACATTAGTGGTTGGAATACAAAGTTCATACACGTAAATATATATATATATATATATATATATATATATATATAT